>SJYC01146717.1:0-11003 GCA_006408675.1 Madoqua kirkii | reverse complement strand
TGACCATCAACAGAGGAATGGAATTTTTAATTAAAAAAATTTTTTTGGTTAAAATTAGCATACAATATTATATTAGTTTTAGGTATACAACATAGTAATTTAACATTTTTATACTTTCAGAAATAATCACCACAATAAGTCCATTTATCAACTGTCACCATGCAAAGTTATTGCAGTATTATTGACTATATTCCTTATGTTACAACTTACATCCTCATGGCCTATTTATTGTATGAATGGAAATTTGTATCGCTTAATCCCCATTCACCTATATCATCTCCCTATCCCACTCCCTGCTGGCAACCACCAGTTTGTCCCTGTATCTTTGAGTCTGTTTCTGTTTTGTTTGTTTTGTTTTGTAGATACCACATCTAAGTGAAATTATATGGTATTTGTCTTTATTTCACTTAATTACTACAAAATACACTCCAGGTCCATGCTTCAAATAACAAGATTTCACTCATTTTTATGGCCAAATATTATTCCACTCTAGGAGTGTGTGTGTGTCTGTGTACACATTACAATTTCTTTATTCATCCATCTATTGATAAACATTGATTTTGCAATACCTCTGCTTCCTTTGTCTCCTGTTAGGAACAGACAACATTTGGTGGACATTAATGACAGTGTTTGAAGAAGCAGTGGAAAGGAGGAGGAATTCTAGATGAGAAGTCAGTGGGCCTGGGGTCTAGTTCTGAGGCTTAACTATGGTTCTTTAACTGGGCTGTGATCTGATAAAAGCATTTGCCTTATTTAGGCCTCAGTTTCATTTGTGAAATGAGGCAGGTGAACTAACTAGATTGTTGCCATGTTCAGTCGCTAATTCATGTCTGACTCTTTGCGACCCCATGGATCGCAGTACATCAGGCTTCCCTGTCCCTCACCATCTCCTGGAGCTTGCTCAAACTCATGTCCATCGAGTCAGTGATGCCACCCAACCATCTCATTTTCTGTCACCCCCTTCTCCCTTTGCCTTCAATCTTTCCCAGCATGGTGGTCTTTTCCAATGAGTCAGTTCTTTGCACCAGGTGGCCGAAGTATTGGAGCTTCAGCTTCAGCATCAGTCCTTCCAATGAATATTCAGGGTTGATTTCCTTAAGGATTGACTGGTTTGATCTCCCTGTAGTCCAAGGGACTCTCAAGAGTCTTCTCCAGCACCACAGTTCAAAAGCATCAATTCTTTGGTGCTCAGCCTTCTTTATGGTCCAGCTCTCATATCTGTACATGGCTAGATGACTACTATTACAGACCTTTGTCAGCAAAATGATGTCTCTGCTTTTTAATATGCTTTCTAGGTTTGTCATAAGTTTTCTTCAAAGGGCAAGTGTTTTTTAATTTCATGGCTGCAGTCAATGTCCATAGTGATTTTGGAACTCAAGAAAATAAAATCTGTCACTGTTTCCACTTTTCCCTGATCTATTTGCCATGAAGTGATGGGACCAGATGCCATGATCTTCATTTTTAGAATGTTGAGTTTTAAGCCAGCTTTTTCACTCTCCTCTTTCACCCTCATCAAGAGGTTCTTCAGTTCCTCTTCACTTTCTGCCATTAGAGTGGTATCATTTGCATATTTGAGGTTGTTGATACTTCTCCCAGCAATCTTGATTCCAGCTTGGGATTCATCCAGCCTGGCAATTCGTATGATGCACTCTGCATATAAGTTAAATAAGCGAGGTGCAAATACACAGCCTTGCCATACTCCTTTCCCAATTTTGAACCAGTCCATTGTATGCATATTTGAGGTTGTTGATATCTCTCCCAGAAATCTTGATTCCAGCTTGTGATTCATCCAGCCTGGCATTTTGCATGATGTACTCTGCATATAAGTTAAATAAGCAGGGTGACAGTATACAGATTTGACGTGCTCCTTTCTCAATTTTGAACCAGTCTGTTGTTCTATGTCTGGTTCTAACTGTTGCTTCTTGAACTCCATCCATCTTTCTCAGGAGGCAGGTAAATGGTCTGGGGAAGTTATTAAAATGCCTGAGAATGAGATTAGGGCTTAACAAACATCTACTCCAATCTCTTCAGAATCCTTAGATTCCCATTAAAAGTGCAGGCCCCTGTTCAAAAAGTATCAAAAATGTACTGTTACAAGTACTAGGGGCTTCCCTAGTGGCTCAGTGGTAAAGAATCTGCCTGCCAATGCAGGAGACACGAGTTTGATCTCTCATCCGGGAAGATCCCACATGCTGCAGAGCAGCTAAACCTGTGTGCCACAACAGTTGAGCCTGTGCTCTAGAGCCCAGGAGCCTCAGCTCCTGAGCCCACATGCTGCAACTACTGAAGCCCACATGCTAGTGTCTGTGCTTCACAACAAGAGAAGCCCCCGCATTGAGGAGCCCACCCAGCACAGCTGGAGATTAACCACTGCTCACCACAACCAGAGAAAAGCCCACGCAGCGACCCATGCAGCAAAGACCCAGCACAGCCAAAAATAAAGAAAGAAAATTAATTTTTAAAGTACTAACATATAAAGCTTTTACTTTCTTCTGCAGTTTCTTTCTTGACCTATTATGGTGTCTTTTTTTTTAGTGAACTTAATTTTTTTATTATAGTCATTGAGAAGGAAATGGCAACCCACTCCAGTGTTCTTGCCTGGAAAATCTCATGGATGGAGCCAGGTAGGCTACAGTCCATGGGGCAGCAAAGAGTTGGACATGACTGAGTGACTTCACTGATTTACAGGAAAAAAAATGAAATGGTGAAGATAGTACAAAGTTCCTAGTTTCCCTTATTATTAACATCTTATGCTATCATGGTGCAATTGATACAAGTAATGAAACAATATTGATATACTACTGTTGACCAAAGTCCATACTAGATTCAAATTTCCTTCAATTCAGTTCAGTTCAGTTGCTGAATCGTGTCTGACTCTTGTCAGATTTCCTTAGTTTTTACCTAATGACATTTTCTATGCCAGGGTCCCATCCAGACATCACAGCACCTTTAGTCATTATATCTCCTTAGGCAACTGTTGCTGTGACAGTTTCTCAGACTTTCCTTGTTTGGATGACCTTAACAGCTTTGAGGAGTGCTGGTCAGGTACTTGGAAAAATTTTCTCTATTGCGATTTGTTGGATATGTTTCTCATAATTAGACTGGGGTTATGGGTTATTGAAAGGAAGATCGTAAAGTGTCATTTTCATCATATCATCTGAAAGGGACATGCTATGCACAAGACTTATCATGGTTGATGTTGACTTTGATCACCTGGCTGCTGCTGTGCTTGTCAGATTTCTCCACTGAGAAGTGACTCTACTTTCTCCCCTTTCCAAACTTTACTCTCTAGAGGGAAATCATGTGTATAGCCCACACTTACAGGGTATAGAGTTATGTACTGCCTCATTCAGTGTAATCTAGGCAAATTATTTGGAATTCTTCTGTGCAGAAGATTTGTCTGTTTTTTCCTATCTTTTTAAAAATATTTATTTATTTGGCCTCACCAGGTTTTAGCTGCAGCTCTCAGATCTTCATTGTGTCCTGCAGGATCCTTCACTACTGTAGGCTCAGTTTCTCCATGTCATGTGGGATCTAGACCCCCAACCAGGGATCAAATCCGCATCTCCTGCATCGCAAGGCCAACTCACGACCACTGGACCACTAGGGCAGTTCCTGCCCATTTATTTTTATAGTCAGTCATTTATTTATATCAGCATGAGTTCATATATATTTATTTTATACTTTGGATTATAATCCAACACTGCTTTCTTTCTTGCTCAGATTGTTCCAGGTTTGGGCCACCTGGGAGCTCTTTCAAATAACTCCTGTGTTCCTTTGATATAGTAAACAATGCTCTCCTGCACCCTGGCTCCCTTTTCATCTGCATATATTGATGGGCAAAGATAAGGACACTTGACATTACAACTGAGCCACAGGGATTGAAACCCTGGCCCCTTCAGCTATGTGGTCTCTGCACATCCTTTTGTCTCTGAGAGCTCAGTTCTTCATCTGTAATATGGGTATCCTGAGAGCTGTTGTGGTGTTCATGGAAGCACTTAGCACAATTCCCTGCTCACAGGAAGTTTTCCATAAATGAGGGCTGCATTTTCACTGAGAGCTTGACCCTCTGAAACTGGCCCTGAGTTCCAAGGAAACCAGAGAGAAAACCTCTTTCTCTAAGCCTTAGAGATCAGCCTGGGCAAGCTCTGCATCCATTATGCCAGAAAAAATTCCCAGGTGAAAATGACCTTCGTGACATCTATATCTCAATAAAGTTTCTTTCTAAATATTCACCTCATAAACAAATGAACTGTCCAGAGAACAGCTCATTGAAGTCACTTAGCTCTGCAGATTTTTCTGCCAGTGTGCCAGGGTGACCTGCAGTGCAATACAGACTTCCACTGGGCAGATGTTTGGACACAGCGATTCTGGACCAAGAAACTGCTCTCACAGCACACCCCTTGCAAACAAAAGGGTATTCCTTGGCCTCCACCTGCCTCCACTGCTTTCTTTTAGCTCCCTGGAAATCTAGTCTCTGAGTAACTTCCTGTCCATGGAAGGACTCTGAGTTAAGGTGAGATGTTATCCTCGGGCCCCTACACATGCCTACCCCTTCTGAGACAATGCCAATACTGATTTTCTGAATTAACTTCACATACAGGGCAGCCTCCTTCCAACCCAAATTGTTCTTAAAATGTATTTTAGGGTTTCAGTAGCCATAGCCCAAGCTCATCTCAGGGTTGTGGATGGTTCAGACTCCTCTGTGATCTTCATAGCAAACATTCTAATTATTACTTTTGTATAAAAAAGAAAAACTTCAAATTTTGTGACATGAAACATTTATTGTTATTATTACTATTATTATGTTACTTCTTCTACTAGTATTATTATCTCCTACAAGTTGGAAGGATGACAGTCTCAGATCTGCAGTTCTCTCACACAGTTATAGTAAGAGAGGGGCTGGAGCTGGGAAGTAAAGCCTTCCTCACTCAGATGTCTGGCGAGTGATGCCAGGGCTATTGGCCAAAATACCTACATGCAGCCTCTTCACATGGCCTGGGCTTCCCTACAACAAACGTCCTAAAAGAGGAAGAACCAGTCTGAACCTTTATCAACCTTTATGACATAGTCTTGGAAGTCCAGAGCACCACTCCCCCACACTCTACTCACTGAAGCAATTGCAAACCCCAGCTAGGTTCAGGGAAGGAGGACAAAGAGTCTGCCTCGTAATGATGGGCCAAACGGCTGCATTGCAAAAAGAACATGTGGATGGGAGAGATCATCACAGTCGTCTCTTGAAAATACACCCTGCCACAGCTGTAACCATTCTGCTATAGTAATTCACATCCTTCAACATGCAAGATGCCCTTATGTTCTTCCCCAGGGTCCCCAGATCTCACTTCATTGTGGTATCAGCTTGACTTTCAGGAACTTTTCATCTGAACCAGGTCCAAACACCAGTGAGGTCCCATAGGTGTGAGTCCTCTTTGGTGTCTCTACTAAAGACCAAAAATCAGAGTGACACATATCTGCCCCTTACACACCCAACGTACAAGGGTGGGACAACCCCAAGATAACTGCTCTATACACTACTGTTCAAAAAAAGGGACAACAGGAGACACACAGAAGTAAATGGATCAGAGCAATTTCTTAGCTATGTGTATAAAAGAGCTGAATTGCAAAAATGTACATTTATTCCTATAAGTTGTGTTTCTCATTCTAACCCCAAATGATTAGCCCTTGACCCTGGAGAGTGCTAAATGGAAAAGAAATGAGCTCCTGGAGAGAGTAAAGGAAGAACTGGAGTATCGTGTGGCTCCTGTTGGGGGTACTCGGCTTTCTGTGGTCATGGAGCTCTATCAGCTGGCACATCCTCATGACCACGCCCTCCTGGGCCAGACCACTGGCAAATGATCACATGGCACTAGTCTCACGTTTTCTCAAAATAAGCTGGGACATAGAAGTCGCTTTGATCCAGTGTTGGTGCCAAGTGGGGAACACATGAGTCTAAGGCTGTCGGCAGTCATCTTCTGCATTCCAAGGGGAAGTGATCTGTAGAACAAAGCTAGCAGCAGCAGGGAGCAGAGCCACGGACTTGAGTGAACGGAGCCCCAGTGATGCCATGTGAGCCAGACCTCTACCCCAGGGCCTTCAACAAACAATAAATTCGCTGCTTTGCTTAAGATATTTTGGGTTAGATTTTTAACACTTGCATCTGAAAGCATCCTAATATGCACTCATTTTTTCCCCCAAGTTCTTTGATTTCAGCTAAACCCTGACCTCCCATGGGCCCTCTTCAAAGAAAAGAAAAGTGAAGTCGTTTAGTCATGTCCGACTCTTTGCAACCCCATGGACTATAGCCTAGCAGGCTCCTCCATCCATGGGATTTTCTGGGCAAGAATATTGGAGTGGTTGCCATTCCCTTCTCCAGGAGATCTTCCCAACCCAGGGATTGAATCTGGGTCTCCCACATTATAGGCAGATGCTTTACCGTCTGAGCCATCAGGGAAGATAAGAAGGCAGATCCATGAAGTGTATACTCCATTCACTAGTCGTGGGGCATTCCCATGAAGGGAGGAAAGTCTGCTCTCCCTTTCCTGGAGCCTCCAGTTTTTCCATGCTCTGGAAATAACTGGAAGGTAAACACAGCTCACAAGACAATTGTCTTTACTCAAACTCAAGCCTCCCCTTCCACCAACATTGACCATGACAGTGAACAGTATCTCAAGTGTGCAAACATTGCAGAGGAAAGTACTAAGATGGTGTCGCAAGACAGTTGGACATTTGGTGTAGATCCCGCTGGATACTGCCCCTGCCAGGAGCAGCCACTCTCCCAGGGCTCTGTCAACTTCCCTTCTATATGACTTGGAAGCTGCTAGTGTCAACACGTGAGCAGGAAAAGGCTCTTTAATCATTTCAAAATCCCTTTTGACTGTAAAGATTAGATCAACCTTCAGCTTTGGCCACTGGATTGCTGTGGGTAGAGCCAATGATCTTGATTCAGTGACAAATTCAGAAGCCATTGACAGGGAGTCTAGAGGGATATTTTCCTGCGGGTCATGTTCCCAGGAGCCCACGCATGAACACCAGTGGCATTGGGTCCCTTGGTTCCAGCACCAGTCCTGGACTCCAAGCTCGGCCAACCACCAGAGCTTAATTGGTTTTGCAGTGAAGAAGGAGTTTGGGGGGTTAGAGGAGGAAGACACCTTCAGGTGAGTCAGCTGGCTACAAAAACTCTCCTGGCTCTAGATTTTTCACAATCCTGATCTGGTTAAGGCTAGAGGTCCCACTGTCCAACTTTTGGAGACAATAGAAAAGGTTTTGTGTGCTAAGGTCCTCCACGCCTGGTGCCCCTGCATGGATATCCTATGCTTTAGACTCCAGAGAAAAACAGCCTAAAACTGGATCCTTCTGTTTCAATTTTGCAACTAGATTTAATGTGGAAGGGAGAAGAACTGGATGACATAATTGATGAGCAAACCCTGATGTTATATCAGAATCAACCAGTGCCAAGGTGTAAAGTTATGAACCAAGAGGGAAAACAAAGAACCTATCTAGCTTAATCATAATGAGAAGGACGACACACCTAAATCTAAGAGTGTGCTTGAGACTATGCATTGTCACACACAGGCATACCGGTCACCGGAGCACCCCTCTTTATCATGTGGGCACCCGCCCTCCATCACATTCACACCCACCCACACAACCTACCCACCCTCCCCCTGATTATGAGGAAACTCTCCCATTATAAATGCACACCCACCAGTGATCACATGCACTCCCACTTGTGATCATGGTGACCACCCCCCGTGATCATGTGCACAGTCTCCCCTGGTCACGTGTGCAGAGATTGGAATGGAAACTGACCTTTTCCAGTCCTGTGGCCATTGTTGAGTTTGTCAAATTTGCTGGTATCTTGAGTATAGCACTTGAGTAGCATCATCTTTTAGGATCTGAAATAGTTCAGCAGGAATTCCATCACCTCCACTAGCTTTGTTCATAGTAATGCTTCCCAAGACCCACTTGACTTTACACTCCAGGATGTCTGACTCGAGGTGAGTGACCACACCATAGTGGTTATCTGGGTCATTAAGACCTTTCTTGTATAGTTTGTCTATGTATTCTTGCCACCTCTTTTTAATGTCTGATGCTTCTGTTAGGTCCTTACCATTTCTGTTCTTTATTGTACCCATATTTGCATGAAATGTTCACTTGATATCTCCAGTTTTCTTGAAGTTTTTCCTATTCTATTGTTTTCAGATATTCCTTTGCATTGTTTACTTAAGAAGGCTTTCTGATCTCTCCTTTCTATTCTTTGGAACTCTGCATTCAGTTGGGTATATATTTCCCTTTCTCCTTTACCTTTCACTATAATTCTTTTCTCAGTTATTTGCTTTCTTGCATTTTTTTTCTAACTAGATTAGTGTTTCCTAAATGTTGCTGCATGTGAGACTCAGAGAAACAGCAATGAGAATTAAAAATACTGATTCTAGGGCCTCTCCCTACTCGTGACCTACTGAATTAGAGTATAGTATGGTGGGCATCTATGGTTTTTTAAAACATCACCAGTAAGTCAGATACATATATACCGGAGCTCATGAATTGTGGGTTGCATGACAGTTCAGGCGCTCAGTCATGTCCAACTCTTTGTGACCCCATGGATTGTAGCATGCCAGGCCTTTCTGTCCTTCACCAACTCCCAGAGCTTGCTCAAACTCATGTCCATTGTGTCAGTGATGCCATCCAGCCATCTCATCCTCTGTTGTCCCCTTCTCCTTCTGCCTTTAATCTTTCCCAGCATTAGGGTCTTTTCCAATGAGTTACTTCTTCGCATGGTAGCCAAAGGATTGGAGTTTCAGCTTCAGCAGCAGTTCTTCCAATGAAAATTCAGGATTGATTTCCTTTAAGATGGACTGGTTGGATCTCCTTGCAGTCCAAGGGACTCTCAAGAGCCTTTTTCAACTCCACAGTTCAAAAGCATCAATTCTTCATTGCTCAGCTTTATTTATAGTCCAAGTCTCACATCCATACATGACTACTGGAAAGACCATAGCTTTGAGGAGACAGACCTTTGTCGGTAAAATAATGTCTGCTTTTTAATAGACTGTTTAGGTTGGTCATAGTTTTTCTTCCAAGGAGCAAGTGTCTTTTTATTTCATGAGTACAGTCATCATCTACAGTGATTTTGGAGCCCAAGGAAACAAAGCCTCTTAGTTTCCATTGTTTCCCCATCTATTTGCCATGAACTGATGGGACCAGATGCCATGATCTTAGTTTTCTGAATTTTGAGTTTTAAACCAGCTTTTTCACTCTCCTCTTTCACTTTCATCAAGAGACTCTTTAGTTCTTCCTCACTTCCTGCCATGAGGGTGGTGTCATCTGCATATCTGAGGTTATTGATATTTCTGGTGGCAATCTTGATTCCAGCTTGTGCTTCATCCAGCATGGCATTTTGTATGGTGTACTCTGCATATAAGTTAAATAAGCAGGGTGACAATATACCGCTTTGACATATTCCTTTCCCAGTTTGGAACCAGTCTGTTGTTCCATATTTGGTTCTAACTGTAGCTTCTTGACCTGCATACAGACTTCTCAGGAGGCAGGTAAGGTGGTCTGGTATTCCCATCTCTTTCAAAATTTTCCACAGTTTTGTGTGATCCAAACAGTCAAAGTTTTGGCATAGTCAATAAAGTAAGTAAGTGTTAGTCGCTCAGTCATGGCCGACTCTTTGCGACACCATGGACTGCAGCCCACCAGGCTTCTCCGTCCATGAGATTTTCCAGGCAAGGATACTGGAGTGGCTTGCCATTTCCTTCTCCGGGGGATCTTCCCAATGCAGGGATTGGGCAGGCAGATTCTTTACTGACTGAGCTACAAGGGAAGCCCAGGCAACAAAACAGAAGTTAAAAAAATAAACCCATCCATTCTCATGGGCTGCATGAGTAGATGCTAAGATTTGGTGCTCTCAGCAAAGTAATCCAGGCAGGTGAGATGATGATTTGCTTATTTCCCTTTCCAGAGGCATGAGCAAGAGTTTGGATAAGACTTAAGTGCCTACTCTGTTGCCTGAGTAATTAGAATTTTTGGAGGCAAATGGTCATTATGTCAGGGAGATACAGTGAGGACAGTCAGGTCTGCAAGGTGCTATTCACCTGTACTAGGTAATGTTCCAAAACAAGCCATTCAGCCTGGGTACTGCACCTCAGGGCTGATGCTTCCACTTTTCACTGCCTTTCATGCCCTTTCTAGGCTGGCAACTGCCAAGCCCAAGATTGAGCAAATGAGCCTGTAAATACAGTGAGGAAGATCTCTTTCTTCTAGAAAGGATATAGCAAGAGTTTGATTAGGAGTCCGCTCCCTTTATGGAGGCAAATCAATCTTATGGAAAGATCATGAACTTTGAAATCCAATGGACCTTGAGTCTCACTCTGGTTCTGCTAAATACTACCTAATTTGACTTCTAGTAGTCTCAGTTTTCCTGTATACTGCATGGAAATTTGGGGAAATTATGGTGCTGAAGAAGATTCTTGAGAGTCACTTGGACTGCAAGGAGATCAAATCAGTCAATCCTAAATGAAATCAACCCTGAATATTCATTGGAAGGACTGATGCTGAATCTGAAGCTCCAATACTTTGACATTTGATGAGAGGAGCTGACTCATTGGAAAAGACCTTGATGCTGGGAAAGATTGAGGTCAGGAAAAGGGGGCGACAGAGGATGAGTTGGTTGGATGGCATCATCAACTCAATGGTCATGACCTTGAGCAAGCTCCAGGAGATGGTGAAGGACAGGGAAACCTGGAGTGCTGCAGCCCATGGGGGTGCAAAGAGTCAGATATGACTTAGTGACTAAACAACAACAACCACTCAGTCATTTTGAATCAATATTGTTTCTTAAAACAGAAATAAGTACCTCCTGGAGGTAGAAGCTTGTTCTTATATGAGTATAGAGAAGCCACATCAACCATGCCTTTTCCCCTACACATGGATAGTATTTCACCTGGTTCACAGATGCTCTTGTGTCACGCATTTGCTATCAATAAATTTTTAAGGCCAAGATT
>SJYC01146715.1:0-10883 GCA_006408675.1 Madoqua kirkii | reverse complement strand
TGACTCTTTTCAACCCCATGGACTGTAGCCCGCCAGGCTCCTCTGTCGGGATTCTCCAGGCAAGAATACTGGAGTGGGTTGCTGTGCCCTCCTCCAGGGATATTCCCGACCCAGGGATCAAACCTTTGTCTCTTATGTCTCCTGCTTTAGCAAGCAGGTTCTTTACCTCTAGCGCCACCTGGAAGCCCATGGTGTATATATAACAATAGAATATTACCCAGCTGCTAAAAAGAAGGAAATAATCCTATTTGCAGCAACATGGGTGAACCTAGAGATTGTTATACTGAGTGAAGTCAGACAATGAAGGAGAAATACCATATGACATCCTTATATGTGAAATCTGAAAGGAAATGATGCAAATGAACTCACAAAAGAGAAACTCATAGACTTAGAGAATGAACTTGTGGTTGCCAGCGGGAAGGAATGAGGAGAAGGCCTTAGTTAGGGAGTTTGGGATGGACATGTACACACTGCTATATTTAACATGGATAACCAACCAGAACCTACTGTATAGCACATGGGACTCTGCTCCATGTTATGTGGCAGCCTGGATGGGAGGGGGACTTCCGGGAGAATGAACACATGTATATCAATGGCTGAGTCCCTTGCTGTTCACTGACACTATCACAACACTGTTAGTCAGCTATACACCAGTACAAAATTAAAGATTTAAGATAAAAAAGAATAAAGGTGTAGTGAATGTGAATGGAGAGTGGGAAGGTTGGGGGGATGTCAGCCTCCATGACATTAAAGTGCTTGTCTGGGGCTCTCTGAGAAATGTTTTGCTGATTTCTTTTTCTCCCTTGTACCTCCCTTCTTTCCTCTCCCTTATTTGTCTCCTCTCTTGCTCTCATTCTGCTAGGAAATCCTGCCTCTCCCTGCCTTTTCCCCTGACTGCGTTTTAAGGATGTCAGTGGTCCTGTTTAGTCTTCCTTTGGCTCTGGCTTACCTCAGTCCCAGCTGGTGTCCCTCAGAACCAAGAGGCTGCTGGCAGACACTGTTTTCACAAATTAAGTCACATATTGGGCCCAAAGTCTACATACACGGGGTTAATTACCAGCTCATCAGTTAAGGGTGAGCAGCTGTATGCTTTGTGTGTTTTTCCAGAGCTGCACAGGGAGTCCTAGTAGCTGCTCACTGGTTTGGGCTCCTCTGGTTCCCAGTGGAGTCGGAGGGAATAACTTGCTTCGGCTGTGGGTGACCTGTTACAATAGAATTTCTCTGTTTCTCCTTGGTGTCCAGGCTATTCCCTACTACCCCATCTGATATTCTATAAGAACGTCCCCTGCACAGGGTGGAGCTTTGATAGCAACTCCAACAAAGAAGACGGAATAGAGATGCAGACCTAGAGAATGGCTTGTGGATACAACGGGGGAAGGAGAGGGTGGGACAAATTGAGAAAGTAGGACTGACGTGTATACACTACCATGTGTAAAACAGATAGCTAGTGGGAAGCTGCTGCACAGCACAGGGAGCCC
Organism: Madoqua kirkii; assembly: GCA_006408675.1. NCBI lineage: Eukaryota > Metazoa > Chordata > Mammalia > Artiodactyla > Bovidae > Madoqua > Madoqua kirkii. The sequence goes on along the minus strand of SJYC01146715.1, from coordinate 9,405 downwards.
AGCTTGGTGCTCCGTGGTGACCTAGAGGGGTGGGAGGGAGGCTCTAGAGGGAGGGGCCATGTATATTGTGTGTTAGTCACTCAGTCGTGCCCAACTCTTTGCGTCCCCATGAACTGCAATCCACCAGGTTCCTCTGTCCATGAGATTTTCCAGGCAAGGATACTGGAGTGGTTTTCCATTTCCTTCTCCAGGGGATCTTCCCAATCCAGAAATTGAACCTGGGTCTCCTGCACTGCAGGCAGATTCTTTACCGACTGAGCTACAAGGGAAGCCCGGGAGGGGCCATATGTATACTTATAGCTGATTCATACTGTTGTACAGCAGAAACCAACACAACATTGTAAAGCAGTTATACGCCAATTGAAAACAAAGTATACATGAATAACTTAAAAGGTATGGGTCTAGATTTAACAAAAAGGAGAGCACAGAATGAATCTCATCTGACCCAACAGTCCTTCATTCTTTCTCAACAGCAACCTCCTTCTCCCACTTCCCATCATCTAGGCGGGTGTGGGATGTGGGTGAGGTGGCATTTTTGTACTAGGAGTTACCTCTTATAGATTATAGAAGGTTAGGAGAACCATGTCTTTCTTTGTACCCAAAGGGCCACTGAGAAGGGAATGTAGGAAGCAATACTCTCTGTCTCTAGCCATTTTTCTCCCCTCCTGGAGACTGGAGTAATAAGTAGAAAACGCTGTCATAGATGTTTCTGAAGTCAGGTGTTTCCCAGAGGCTCAAAGGCACTCTGAGTCTTCCAGGCGCAGTCGGCTTCTCTCACCTAGGGTTCTGCTGCTTCTGAAGCTCACACCTGGAGGAACAGAAGGGAAGGACCAAGGAGTCTGTTGGCTTCCTTGAACTACGCAGAGTCTTAATGGTTAAAGAAGTCAGAAAGAGGTAGTACCTGAGGGTGAAGAATAAGAGGCCATTCTGAGAGTTCTCCAGAAAGTTTAGTGGTCTCCAAATTCTACATATACTACTTCAGCCTCCTGTGCATATGATAGATGCTCATGGAATGCTTACTGACTTGAAAGGAAAATGAAGTCACATTCTTTGAAGCCACTGGCTAGCTTCCATTAAGCCCATATAGATTTTTTTTCTTGAAGACGGGCTAGTAACATAGCCTGTACTGATCTTCAGGACTTTTCATATCATCGTATTGGAGCTACAACCATGTACATGTTGGGAAAAAAATACCCTTTTGACAAAAGCCAGCACCATCTGTAACATGCATTAAATTTAAGTGGCTGATGGAGGGTTTGAGATTCACCAAGATGAAGTGACTTATTGAGCTTCTATAGTAGGATGAGGAGGAAGGTAAGAACATAAAACAAATATTCTAATTCTTCTTCTACTAGAGAACAATTTTATTCCCCTGGTTACAATGGTGACAAAAGAAATTCCACTATTTGATAGTTCTGCATACTACTAATATAAAGGTGACCAATTCACCATAAGCAGGATGCAGCCCTGAAATCAAAAAGAATGCATTTGATTCAGTTCTAATGAGGTGGATGAAACTGGAGCTGATTATACAGAGCAAAGTAAGCCAGAAAGAAAAACACCAATACAGTATACTAACACATATATATGGAATTTAGAAAGATGGTAATGATAACCCTGTATGCGAGACAGCAAAATAGACACAGATGTATAGAACAATCTTTTGGACTCTGTGGGAGAAAGAGAGGGTGGGATGATTTGGGAGAATGGCATTGAAACATGTATAATATCATGTAAGAAATGAATTGCCAGTCAAGGTTTGATGCAGGATACAGGATGCTTGGGGCTGGTGCACTGGGAGATGGTATGGTGGGAGGGGGGAGGGGGATTCAGGATTGGGAACACATGTACACCCATGGTGGATTCATGTTGATGTAAAGCAAAACAAATACAGCATTGTAAAGTAAAATAAAGTAAATTTTTTTAAAAAAAAGAAGGAAGGGAAGTGGCATAGAGCTAGAGAAGAAGCTAAAAAAATAAAAATAAAATAATAAATGACACTTGCTCCTTAGAAGAAAAGCTATGACAAACCTAGACAGCGTATTCAAAAGCAGAGACATTACTTTGCCAACAAAAGTCCATCTAATCAAAGCTATAGTTTTTCATGTAGTCATGTATGGATGTGAGAGATGGACAATAAAAAGACCAAGTACTGAAGAACTGATGCTTTTGAACTGTGGTGCTGGAGAAGTCTCTTGAGAGTCCCTTAGACAGCAAGGAGATCAAACCAGTCAATCCTAAAGGAAATCAACCCTAAATATTTATTGGAAGAACTGATGCTGAAGCTGAAGCTCCAGTACTTTGGCCACATGATGTGACTGGAAAAGACACTGATGCTGGAAAAGTCTGAGGGCAGGAGGAGAAGAGGGTGGCAGAGGATGAGATGGTTGGATGGTATTATCGACTCAGTGGACATGAGTCTCCCAGCAAACTCTGGCAGACAGGGAAAGACAGGGAAGCCTGGCATGCTGCAGTCCATGGGGTTGCAAAGAGTTGGACACGAGTGAGAGACTGAACAACAAAGAATAGGGAAGTAGCATTATGGGGACTCATCAGATGCAAGATGCCCACTCCCCGGCCATAACTAAGTTGTATTTCCAAGAACTACATATAGAATGTGACAGTGCTAACTTTGCATATGTTTATGATTAAGGTCCAAAGAATTGATGCTTTTGAACTGTGGTGTTGGAGAAGACTCTTGAGAGTCCCTTGGACTGCAAGGAGATCCAACCAGTCCATTCTGAAGGAGATCAACCCTAGGATTTCTTTGGAAGGAGTGATGCTAAAGCTCCAATACTTTGGCCACCTCATGGGAAGAGTTGACTCACTGGAAAAGACTCTGATGCTGGGAGGGATTGGGGGCAGGAGGAGAAGGGGACGACAGAGGGTGAGATAGCTGGATGTCATCACTGACTCGATGGACGATGGTCGAGAGTCTGAGTGAACTCCGGGAGATGGTGATGGACAGGAGGCCTGGCATGCTGCGATTCACGGAGTCACAAAGAGTCGGAAACGACTGAGCGACAGAACCAACCGACCGAGTAATCTTTTTCTTTCCCAGCTGAAAGACAAACATCCCTGGTGGAGGAGAGGCGAGTCAAGGTCCAACTCTTGTTCTCACTGATTATGTGGCTACTACCAAGACTCGATGGATGCGAGTCTGAGTGAACTCCGAGAGATGGTGGTGAACAGGGAGGCCTGGCGTGCTGCGATTCATGGACTCGCAAAGAGTCGGACACAACTGAGCGACTGAACTGAACTGAACTGAAGGTCCTGCAACATGGCATCTCTTATGTATTTCCACAGCACATTTCCCTTTGAATACAAGCATCTTTTTCATTTTATAAAATGCTAAGTACTATAATGGTTCTTTTTGCACATTCAATTCCTTTCTGAAAACAATTTCTTCATATATGAACCATTTTTCTGTGACACAGGTGACATCTGCATTGCAAGGGAAGAATGTTCTTTGTCAGTTAATGATGCTCAGTCAGTTGGATATCCATATAGTAAAGAAAAAAAAAAGGAAAGAAAAGTGACTCAACTTCTATTTTGCATACACACAAAAATTCATCCCATGTGGGTTAATAAAATAGCATATTTATGATCTTGTGGCTAGGCAATAAACATGTAGAGAAGCTGTTTTAATACCCATGTCTACTAATTCTCTTGGCTGTGCATTTTGGGGACTATTTATACTGACTGATTTTTCTCCTCATTATGAGTTGTATATTCCTGCTCCTTTGCATGCCTGGTACTTTTTGACTAGATGCCAGACACTTAGAATTTTACATGGTTGGCTGCTGGACTTTTTTTTTTAATTCCCCTTTTTAAAGCTTTGTTTTAAGACACAGTTGAGACACTTGGAAACAGTTTGATCATTTTGAGGTTTGCTTTTAGGAGTTTTTAGATTATACCAAAAGCTACCAAAATATTTTAGTCTAAGGTTAAATTTGTCCTCTCTACTGAGATACTGTTCTTTTGTGTACTTTATCTGATGCTCCAATCATTAAGAGATTTCTTGACTTTTAGGAATGTGAACTCTTAACAGTTCTGTTTGAGCTCCAAGAACTGTTCTGCCTGTTCCTTTCTGATGGTCTGAGGGTAGTTTCCTCACAACACATGCTCAGAACTCAATGGAAAATTGGAAAGGGTGGCATCTACATGTTTCCTTAGCTCTCACTCTGGGTATACTCCTCCTATTACTGTGCCCTGCATATTCTAATGTTCTTTTGTGTACTTTATCTGATGCTCAATCATTAAGAGATTTCTTGACTTTTAGGAATGTGAACTCTTAACAGTTCTGTTTGAGCTCCAAGAACTGTTCTGCCTGTTCCTTTCTGATGGTCTGAGGGTAGTTTCCTCACAACACATGCTCAGAACTCAATGGAAAATTGGAAAGGGTGGCATCTACATGTTTCCTTAGCTCTCACTCTGGGTATACTCCTCCTATTACTGTGCCCTGCATATTCTAATGCCTTGGCCTCCTGAAATCCTCCACTCTATCTCCTCAACTTAGTGAGAATACCAGACTTTTTCCAGTTTTGCACTTCCTGCATTATGTGCTGGAAACTCTTTCCCAGAAGTAAGTTAGGGCAATGATAGGGCTCGCCTTGCATGTTTCCCTTCTCTCAGGGATCCTGTGAGGTCTTGCTGTCCAATGTTGATAAAGCATTGTTTTGTATATTTGTCTTTTTTCCAGTTTTGTTTAGAAGTAATTAACATTTATTACTAAGTTGAAGGCACAGAGCATGATGGTTTGATATACATATATTGTGAAATGATTACCATGATAGGTTCAGCAAGCATCCATCTTATAAAGATACAGTAAAGAGGAAAGAAAGGAAAAAAAAAAAAACTTTTTGCTTATCATGAGAAATAAGGACTTACTTTCTTAACTTTCCTATATATCATATAGCATGTTAGCTATAGTTATCAGATTGTATATTACAACACCATTCTGTGCTGTGCTTAGTCCCTCAGTCGTGTCCAACTCATTGCGACTCCATGGACTATAACCCACTAGGCTCCTCTGTCCATGGGGATTTTCCAGGCGAGAATACTGGAGTGGGTTGCCATGCCTTCCTCTTGGGGATCTTCCCAACCCAGGGACTGAATCCAGGTCTCCTTTATTGCAAGCAGATTCTTTACCATCTGAGATACCAGAGAAGCCCATATAATATCCCTCAGTTCAGTTCAGTTCAGTTGCTAAGTCATGTCTGACTCTTTGCGACCCCATGAATCACAGCACTCCAGGCCTCCCTGTTCATCACCATCTCCTGGAGTTCACTCAGACTCACGTCCATCGAGTCCGTGATGCCATCCAGCCATCTCATCCTTGGTAGTCCCCTTCTCCTGCTCCCAATCCCTCCCAGCATCAAAGTCTTTTCCAGTGAGTCAAATCTTCACATGAGGTGGCCAGAGTACTGAAGTTTCAGCTTTAGCATCATTCCTTCCAAAGAAATCCCAGGGTTGATCTCCTTCAGAATGGACTGGTTGGATCTCCTTGCAGTCCAAGGGACTCTCAAGAATCTTCTCCAACACCACAGTTCAAAAGCATCAATTCTTTGGCGCTCAGCCTTCTTCACAGTCCAACTCTCACATCCATACATGACTACTGGAAAAATCATAGCCTTGATTAGACAGACCTTAGTCAGCAAAGTAATGTCTCTGCTTTTGAATATACTACCTAGGTTGGTCATAAATTTTCTTCCAAGGAGTAAGTGTCTTTTAATTTCATGGCTGCAGTCACCATCTGCAGTGATTCTGGAGCCCCCCAAAATAAAGTCTGACACTTTCCACTGTTTCCCCATCTATTTCCCATGAAGTGATGGGACCGGATGCCATGATAAGCAAAGTAATGTCTCTGCTTTTGAATATACTACCTAGGTTGGTCATAAATTTTCTTCCAAGGAGTAAGTGTCTTTTAATTTCATGGCTGCAGTCACCATCTGCAGTGATTCTGGAGCCCCCCAAAATAAAGTCTGACACTTTCCACTGTTTCCCCATCTATTTCCCATGAAGTGATGGGACCGGGTGCCATGATCTTCATTTTCTGAATGTTGAGCTTTAGGCCAACTTTTTCACTCTCTTCTTTCACTTTCATCGAGAGGCTTTTTATCGCTAGTACTTATATATTTTGCAACTAGAAGTTTGGACCTTTTGACCACTTCCTCCAATTCCGCCTCCATCTCTAATAATCAAAATTCTGATCTTTTTTTTCTATGAGGTTTAAAAAAAGATTTCACATGTAAATAAGGCCATAAACTATTTATCATTTTTTGTCTGACATTTCATTTAGTATAATGCCTTCAAGATCCAGCCATATAGTTGCAAATGATAAGATTTCATTCTTTTTATGGCCAAGTAATATTCCACTGTGTGTGCGTGTGTATTTTTTAGATCATAACTTCTTTATTCCTTCATCTGTTGATGGGTATTTAAACTGCTTCCACATCTTGGTTATTATAAATAATACTGATATGAATATTGGGGTACAGATGTATTTTTTAGTTTGTGTTTTTCTTTGGATATGTTCCAGAAGTAGAATTGCTCAGCCACATGGTAGTTTTATTTTTAATTTTTGAGGGCCTTCCATACTATTTTTCATAGTCTCTATACCAGTTTACAATCCCATCAGCTGTGCACAAGAATTCTCTTTTTGCCACATCCACACCAGCATCTTTTTTTGATGATGGCCATTATAACAAATGTGAATTTTAATTTGATTTTAATTTGCATTTCCTTAATGATTAGTGATGTTGAGCATCTTTCCACATATCTGTTGGCCTTTCATATATCTTTTTTGGAATAATGTCTATTACAGTCCTTTGTCCATTTTTAAATAGGGGTATTTGTTTTTCTGCTATTGAGTTGTGTGAGTTCTTTAATGTTTTACATGTTAACCTCTCATCATAGGTATTATTTGCAAATATTTTCATCATCCCATAAGTTTTCTTTTCATTTTATGATGGCTTCTTTTGCTGTGAAGAGGCTTTTTAGTTTGAGGTAGTCTCACTTGCTGATCTTTTTATTTTGTTGTTAGTGCTTTATGTGTCTTATCCAAAACACCATTAACAAGACTCGTCAAAGAGATTTATTCCAATGTTTTATTCTAGATATTTTATGATTTCAGGTCTTACATACAAGTTTTTCACCAATTTTGAGTTAGTATTTACGAGAGGTATCAAGTATAAGGCATGTGTTCAGCTTCATTCTTTCTTTTTTTATTGAAATATAGTTGATTTACAATATGGTATTAGTTTCTGGTGTATAGCAAAGGGATTCAGTTATATATATATGTAATGTATATAATATACATGTATATATTCTTTTCCATGGTGGTTTATTACAAGATTTTTTTTTATACTTCAATAACTTTATTGGTTAGTCAGCAGTTAGTTCTCAACCACACTGACCGTCTGTAGATCTTTGAAGGTGGTGACAGGCATGTAGGTAACCAATGTGTAGAGCTTGTTTGGCAAGTCTTCATCTTCATTATGTTTTCTGAACAACTGCACATGGATCCGGTGTGCAACATTCCTTATTCTTTTGGCCCAGATGGCTTTGTTGAGTCTGGTGTCGATGTGCACATCTGGAGTTCCCATCTTCTTCATGGCAAATTTCCAAATTTCTTTGAGTGCCCTAGGGGCATGCTTCCTAAAACCCACTCCATGGATGTGCTTGTGAATGTTGATAGTGTATTCTCTGATCACCATCTCATTGATGGCAGACCAGCCCTTCTTCTTCTTGCTGCCCTTCTGTGTGGGAGCCATCTAAACAAATCCAGGTGACAAGGACACTCAGGGTGAGTGTGTCAAACCTAAGTCAAGGCCTCCCTCCTGGCCTGGCCTCACATAGCCACTCTTAGGATGGTTTCTGAGCACCTATTACAGCATATTGAATATAGTTCCCTGTGCTATACAGTAGGACCTTGTTGTTTATCCATTCTATATACACCAGTTTGCATCGGCTAAACCCAAACTCCCAATCCAGCCCTCCCCTCCCCTTTTGCCACCATGGCAACCACAAGCCTCTTCTCTATGTCTGCGAGTCTTTTCCTGTTTCGTAGATAATTCATTTGCATCATATTTTAGATTCCACATATAAGTGATATCATATGGTATTTGTCTTTCTCTTTCTAACTTCACTTATACTGATCTCTAGGTCCATACTTGTAGCTGCAAATGGCATTATTTCATTCTTTTTATGGCTGAGTAATTTTCATTATATCTATATATATGTATAAACACACACACACACATACCAAATCTTCTGTCAATGGACATTTACGTTGATATCTTGGCTATTGTAAATAGTGCTGCTATGAACACAGGGGTGCCTGCATCTTTTGGAATGATAGTTTTATCTGGATATATGCCCAGGAATGGGATTGCTGGATCATATGGCAACTTTATTTTTTTTTTTAAGGAACCTCCATACTGTTCTCCATAGTGCCTGTACAAATTTATATTTCCACTAACTGTGTAGGAAGTTTCCTTTTTCTCCAGACCCTTTCCAGCATTTGGTATTTGTAGATGTTTTAATAATGGCCATTCTCATTGGAAAAGACCTGGATGCTAGGAAATATTGAAGTTGGGAAGAGAAGGGGATGACAGAGGATGAGATGGTTGGATGGCATCACCAATTTGATGGACATGAGTTTGAGCAAGCTCCAGGGGTTGGTGATGGACAGGGAAGCCTGGCATGCTGTGGTCCATGGGGTTGCAAAGAGTCAGACATGACTGAGTGACTGAATTGAACTGACTGATTCAGACTGGTGTGAGATGATACCTCATTGTAGTTTTGATGTGCATTTCTTTAATAATAACCATTTTCATTCTGAATAGAAATTATTCTAGTATCATTTATTACAGAAACTGTCTTTGCTCCTTTGTAGGTTCTTGGTTCCCTAGTTGACTGTATATGTTTGGGTTTATTCTGAGCCCTCAATTCTGTTCCATTGGTCTATTGAAATGGCAACCCACTCCAGTACTCTTGCTTGGAAAATCCCATGGGAAGACCCTGGTAGGCTACAGTCCATGAGGTCGCAAATAGTTGGACACGACTGAGCAACTTCACTTCACTTCATACTATTTTGATGGCTATAGCTTGAAATCAAGAACTATGATTGATTGTCTGTGATGTCTCCTGCTTTATTCCTCTTTATTAGAATTTCTTTGACTATGGGTCTTTTCTGGCCCTGTATAAATTTTAGGACTGTTTTTTCTATTCCTATAAACAACACCATTGTAATTTTGATAGGGATTTCACTGGATCTACAGATAGCTTTTGGTATTATTGACATTTTAACAATATTAATTCTTCCAATCCATGAATATAGGATACATTTCCATTTGTTTGTGCTTTCTTCCGTTTCTTTTATCAACATCTTACAGTTTTCAG
>SJYC01146714.1:0-27185 GCA_006408675.1 Madoqua kirkii | reverse complement strand
CTTTTTTATTTTTTTCTTACCTGATTGCTCTAGCTAAGACTTTTAGTAATTTGTTGATTAGGAATGATAGAGTGGGCACCACTGTCTTGTTCTTAATGTTAGACAGTTCTGCATATTACTAATATAAAGCCCACTCAGCTCACCATAAGCAGGAATAGGGAAGTAGCTTTATGGTGACTGATCAGATGTAACATGTTTGCCTCCACTCCACCCTCCCCAACTAAATTATATTTCATACAGAACTGTAACAATGCTAAATATAATAATGCTTTATGTATGTTTTTAATCAGAATCCTGCAACATTTCATCTGTTACATTTCCAGGGCACATTTCCCTTTGAATACAAGTATCTTTTTCATTTTATGATGCACCACTGTCTTGTTCTTAATGTTAGACAGTTCTGCATATTACTAATATAAAGCCCACTCAGCTCACCATAAGCAGGAATAGGGAAGTAGCTTTATGGTGACTGATCAGATGTAACATGTTTGCCTCCACTCCACCCTCCCCAACTAAATTATATTTCATACAGAACTGTAACAATGCTAAATATAATAATGCTTTATGTATGTTTTTAATCAGAATCCTGCAACATTTCATCTGTTACATTTCCAGGGCACATTTCCCTTTGAATACAAGTATCTTTTTCATTTTATGAAATGCAAGCTAGTACAATGGTTCTTCTTGCAGATGTGTTTTCTTTCTTAAAAATATTTTTTAAAAGTTTTCATTCATTGATTTATAGAAGCATGCTTTACTTTTAATGACACTGTATCTAAGCCATTGCTAACCAGGCCTTAATTATATTCCTGCTTTCTGTCTCCCCTTTCTTTTCTCCTGTCTTTTTCTTCCTACCTTGTAATTATAGTGTAAAGTTCAACTTGACTTGCTTGCATTTAGGACTTGCCCCAAATGCCTTAAGAGAAGACCTGGGGATGAGCCAGTATTTCACAAGTTTGGTTTAGTTATGTACCCCAGAGGTTTCCCTAGTTTCCAGTCTGCCAAGTTAGCCTAACAGTCTCCCCAAAATCACTTTCTCCTGCTGTGTTGTGCCCCTTGGACTTCCAGGGAATCTATTCAATTGGGCCCTTGTCTTCTAAGGGGCCCAGGTATGCTGGTATCTAAGGCGTAGCTAAACACAGTAGGGAATAGGGAGCTGCCTGTGTTACCACTATCAGAAGAGCCATTCCTCTCATCCATCTTTCACCACAATTCCCAGCAAAGACATGAAGCACTTGGTTTCAAAGGAAAAGACACATCCCCCTGACTCCTGTGGCTCCCGTGCTTTGAGCACCAGTGACACACTAAACCAACAGACACACAAACATAAATGACATGCCTAGGAAATGCTAAAGGGGCAGCACTGAACAATGGGTGTGTGTGTGTGTGTGTGTGTGTTTCAATGCTACCTAAGTTGAGGCAATATTTTCCAGGCTTTTCTCCTTTCCAAAAAATGTAAGGTAGAGATGACTATAAATTAAATGGTACTAATAGACAGTACCTTTCCAAGCCCATGGCTTTATGCTTCCCCTTTCTCCATCCCTTTTATTTATTTATTTTTTATTTTACTGTACGATACTGTATTGGTTTTGCCATACATTGGCATGAATCCACCACGGGTGTACATGAGTTCCCAACCCTGAACCCCCTTCCCACCTCTCTCCCCATATCATCTCTCTGGGTCATCCCAGTGCACCATCCCCCAGCATCCTGTATTAAAATCCCCCTAGCCCTTTTTAAAATGGAAAAGAAAGTCCTATAGTAAAGCTATGTACAGCCATACTTTTATTTAGCAGAGGAAAAACATAACCATCTTACAAGTGTTGTCCCTTCACTCCTCAGTTCAGTTCAGTCACTCAGTCGTGTCTGACTCTTTGTGACCTCATGGCCTGCAGCCCGCCCAGGCCTCCCTGTCCATCACCAACTCCTGGAGCTTACTCAAACTCATGTCCATCGAGTCAGTTATAACGTCCAACCACCTCATCCTCTGTTGCCCCCTTCTCCCCCTGCTTTCCCAGCATCAGGGTTTTTTCAGAAGAGTCAGTTTTTCACATCAGGTGGCCAAAGGATTGGACTTTCAGCTTCAGCATCAGAACTTGCGATGAATATTCAGGACTGTTTTCCTTTAGAATTGACTGATTTGATCTCCTTGCAGTCCAAGGGACTCTCAAGAGTCTTTTCTCCGACACCACAGTTCAAAAGCGTCAATTTCTCAGTGCTCAGCTCTCTTTATAGTTCAACTCTCACATCCATTCGTGACCACTGGAAAAACCCTTCACTCTTACCTTTCTTTCATTTCTTCCTCCTTCCAGTGTTCTTTTTAGCCCCTTTCTTAAGGAGATAAATCTGAGTTCTCGCCATCTGTTCCTCTGTCTTCCTCTGTCTTATTAACCCCTAAAAACATCTCATTTTGGAGATTATAGCTGGAGAGAGAGAGTAAAGAAGGACAGAGGAAGGAAAAAGGAAGGGAGAGGAAACAAGACAAGGGTGAGTGAGGGCTTTATAGAAAAACAGGTGGTGCTGGGAAAACTGGTCAACCACTTGTAAAAGAATGAAACTAGATCACTTTCTAACACCACACACAAAAATAAACTCAAAATGCATTAAAGATATAAACGTAAGACCAGAAACTATAAAACTCCTAGAGGAGAACATAGGCAAAACACTCTCCGACATAAATCACAGCAGGATCCTCTATGATCCACCTCCCAGTATACTGGAAATAAAAGCAAAAAAACAAATGGGATCTAATTAAAATTAAAAGCTTCCTCACAACAAAGGAAACTGTAAGTAAGGTGAAAAGACAGCCTTCTGAATGGGAGAAAACAATAGCAAATGAAGCAACTGGCAAACAACTAATCTCAAAGATATACAAGCAACTTATGCAGCTCAACTTCAGAAAAATAAATGATTCAATCAAAAAATAGGCCAAAGAACTAAATAGGCATTTTTCCAAAGAAGACATACGGATGGCTAACAAGCACATGAAAAGATGCCCAACATCACTCATTATCAGAGAAATGCAAATCAAAACCACAGTGAGGTACCATTTCACGCCAGTCAGAATGGCTGCTATCCAAAAGTCTACAAGCAATAAATGCTGGAGAGGATGTGGAGAAAAGGGAACCCTCTTACACTGTTGGTGGGAATGCAAACTAGTACAGCCATTATGGAAAACAGTGTGGAGATTCCTTAAAAAATTGCAAATAGAATTGCCTTATGAACCAATACAGTATCATACAGTAAAATAAAAAATAAATAAATAAAAGGGATGGAGAAAGGGGAATATGCCTTATATTGCAAATATTGCCTTATGTGAAAGAGACACATGTACCCCAGTGTTCATTGCAGCATTGTTTATAATTGCCAGGACATGGAAACAACCTAGATGTCCATCAGCAGATGAATGGATAAGAAGGCTGTGGTACATATACACAATGGAGTATTACTCAGACCTTAAAAAGAATAAATTTGACTCAGTTCTAATGAGATAGATCAAACTGGGGCCGATTATACAGAGTGAAGTAAGCCAGAAAGAAAAACACCAATACAGTATACTGACACATATATATGGAATTTAGAAAGATAGTAATGATGGCCCTGTAGGTGAGACAACAAAAGAGACACAGAGGTATAGAACGGACTTTTGGCCTCTGTGGGAGAGGGAGAGGGTGGGATGATTTGGGAGAATGGCACTGAAACATGTATACTATCATATAAGAATGAAGCGCCAGTCTATGTTCAATACAGGATACAGGATGCTTGGGGCTGGTGTACGGGATGATCTGGGGAGATGGTGTGGGGTGGGAGGTGGGAGGGGGCTTCGGCATTGGGAGATCGTGTACACCTGTGGCTGATTCATGTCAATGTATGGCAAAACCAATACAGTATTGTAAAGTAGAATAAAGTATTTTAAAAATAAAAACAAATAAAAAAATAAAAACAGCTATTTCTCCACGTCCTAGCATACAGATTCTCTGACTTCCCTTTATTTTCGAAGAAACTAACAGTAATAGGTACCATACAATGAATACTTGTGTGCAAGTGCTTTCAATACATTATCACATTTAGTTTTTATAACTGTTCAAGCTAGCACCAATTGCACCCATTTTACAGATGAAAAAACAGAGGATCAGGAAGATTAATCAAGTGGAACCCAATAGTGGAGTTTAAATACTAATTCTGCTATCTACTAGTTAAGTAAACTTGGGCATGTTGCTTACCTCTCTGAGCCCTGCCTATCACAATTTCTCTTTTCTAGAAAGATACATAGTCTGTATCCCATTTGCTAGCTTGTACTTTACTCAACTGTTAAACTTATAGATACCAATTTGTTGACTGGAGAAAATCAGCCCAAATGTATTCAAGGACCTTCCTTCTACTCCCATGGGTTTGATGCATTTAGGCAAGGATCTTAGGAGGACTTGGTTGGTGAGCAGTTCTGGCCAACTATTTGCTGAAGAATTAAACAAACAAACACACTTACTTTGTGTTGGTTATTCCAAATTCCAAGGTTATAGCTGTGAACAAGAAGACATGGCCCCTGTTGTCATGGAACTTTCATTCTAGTGGTGGAGGCAGACATAATCACATTAACATATAAATAAATGCATACTTGCAACTGTCATAAGTGCTACAATGGATCCAGTGGGTAACATCATGACACTATTAGTAAGGAAGGCAGGGAAAACACTTGCAAAGAAGTGATGATGGAGGTAAGATCTGGAAAGAGATGGGGAGTTAATTCTCAAGAAGAGAGAAAGAACTTGCTAGAAAAGGAAATAGCTTGCCCCTTGTGGCAGGAGGGAGTGATTCAAATATGATGAACTGAAGGCAGATGAGTCTGACCAGAGTGCAAGGGATGAGCCATGTGTGGTAGGGTATAGTCAACATGTCAGTCCAGCAGGCACTGTTTTTGAGCACACGAACATATGTAGTAGCCTTCCATCATCCTCTATAAGCATGGTTATGGCACATCAGAGATTTTCCAGGGCAGTAAGGAATTTAAACACTCCACTGTACTGTTGCTGTAAGTACATTCACAGTGTTAGTTCACGTATTCTAATTTATAGTCTAAAGAATATGGCAGCTGCATGCATTCTCAGTTTCCCGAACCATGTCTGTTTTGTGGGAAAATGATTTGGCCACAAGAAGTTTCCAAATAGTGGAAGGGGATTAGGGTTAAATACCATGAAGGACGCATTTACAGTAGGGTGGGGGCACTGGCTAGGCATCTTTCTCCGTGATGTCTCATCACTTTCTGATCCCCTTTTCTGTTCCAGCCCTTCACTACCTTGTGGGCTGAGGCTGGTCAGGTGGGCCAGTTCCAAAATAGAGTTTCCAGGGACAGGAGATTAAAGTGGCCAGAGTAGTGGCCTAAGACTGTGAAGATAAGCAAGAGCCGAGGGATGAGGGCAAGCCTGTTCTTAGAGAGCACTGAGAAGGTCAAAAGCTGAGCATAGCAAGCCTAAAGGGCGAATTCAGGGTCACAAATAGTTTCAGGAAGGTCTGAAGCCAGATATGCCAAGGAACAGAGCAGGAAGTGCAGGGCAAGGGCAAGAGAGACGTGAGAGGGTTCAGGGTAACTGCCTCAAATGAAGTCCTGAGGTCTGTGCCTCATCTTCTTTGGCCACCTGCCGCACAGTGTGTGGGGAGTTGGCCCAGTGTGATGGCATGGGGCCAGGACTTCTCCCGGTTTGCCCAGTGAGAAGTTGTGACTTGCTCCAGAGCATTTTTGAGGTAAAAGTCTGGTTCCCACCAGCACTCTCCTAATCCACAGTCTTTCTCTTGCACCAGCTCCTGAAACCAGCTCTGTGGATCAGAGAGTTTCAGTACCTCCTCTTTCCCCAGTCCCTGGTTGTCATGGAAGGACAGACATATGGGTAGGTTGGGCTTATTTTAGAGTGCTGGAAGCCACATACCCACTACATGGGCAGGGTTAGTATTGACAGGAAAGATAATTCAAAGGGTTCACAGTTTCTTGAATTGTAAATAGGCCCAGAAAGGTCTTCAAGCATTTAGTGGTGATGATGTAAATTAGGAGGCAACAGTGTTCAGTAGTTAATGTGGGATGTGTTCAGTGTGGGATGTAAAAAGAAAGTAGAAAGAAAGTGAAGTCGCTCAGTCATGGCCGACTCTTTGCAACCTTGTGGACTGTAGCCCACCATGCTCCTCTATCCATGGGATTTTCCAGGCAAGAGTACTGGAGTGAGTTGCCATTTCCTCCTCCAGGGGCTCTTACCAACCCAGGGATCAAACCCAAGTCTCCTGCATTGCAGGCAGATGCTTTACCACCTGAGCCATCAGGGAAGCCTAAACTCAAATCCCAGCTCTCCCATGTAATGACTGTGTAATCTTAGATGAGTCACTCAACCTTTCTGTGCCTCAGTTTCTACAGCTGGGAAATGAGGATAATACTATTTATCACATAAGACTGCTGAGAAGCTTATGTGAGGGTATACATCTAAAATATGTAGCATTGTGCCTGGGATGGAGTAAATGTCTGGTAGATGATAGTGTTTGTTTTTATTGGGAGAATGCTGGATATGATCTGCTATCTGAATTTTCTTCTCAAGTGCTTGGAATAAACAGCATTTGGGATGGTGCTTAGTAATTATGGCAGGAAGCGAAGGAGAACTAAAGAGCCTCTTGATGAAAATGGAAGAGGAGAGTGAAAAAGTTGGCTTAAAACTCAACATTCAGAAAACTAAGATCAAGTCATCTGGTCCCATCACTTTATGGCAAATAGATGGGGAAACAGTGCAAACAGTGACAGACTTTATTTTGCGGGGCTCAAAATCACTGCAGTTGGTGACTGCAGCCATGAAATTAAAAGACGCTTACTCCTTGGAAGAAAAGTTATGACCAAATTAAACAGTATTCATAACCAGAGATATTACTTTGCCGACAAAGGTCAGCCTAGTCAAAGCTATGGTTTCTCCAGTAGTCATGTATGGATGTGACAGTTGGACTATAAAGAAAGGTGAGCACCGAAGAATTGATGTTTCTGAATTGTGGTGTTTGAGAAGATTCATGAGAGTCCTTTGTACTGCAAGGAGATCCAACCTGTCCATCCTCAAGGAAACCAGTCTTGAATATTCATTGGAAGGACTGATGCTGAAGCTGAAGCTCCAATCCTTTGGCAATCTGATACAAAGAACTGACTCATTTGAAAAGACCCTGATTCTGGGAAAGACTGAAGGCAGGAGGAGAAGGGGTTGACAGATGATGAGATGGTTAGATGGCATCACTGACTCAGTGGACATGAGTTTGAGTAAGCTCCGGGAGTTGGTGATGAACAGGGAGACTTGGCGTGAGGTCGCAAAGAGTCGGACATGACTGAGCAACTGAACTGAACTGAACTGAATTAATGCAGCAGAGTGGCAAATAATGGAAACTGTCATTGCAGTAAGTGAGTTAAGGGTGCATTCAACATTTAAAATATCCTGAATGGGAACTCAGTGGTAGTAAACTAGGAAAATCCATCATGTTGCTATACAACACATACTGCTGCTGCTAAGTTGCTTCAGTGGTGTCTGACTCTGTGCAACCTCATAGATGACAGCGCACTAGGCTCCCCCATCCTTGGGATTCTCCAGGCAAGAATACTGGAGTGGGTTGCCATTTCCTTCTCCAACACATGAAAGTGAAAAGTGAAAGTGAAGTCGATTAGTCCTATCTGACTCTTTGCGACCCCATGGACTGCAGCCCACCAGGCTCCTCTGTCCATGGGATTTTCCAGGCAAGAGTACTGGAGTGAGGTGCCATTGCCTTCTCCTAGCAGGGGTTTAATCTGATGGCCCTTGACAGTGGCCCAGGGCTACCACATTGGGAGTTAGGTCTGGGGTTTGGCTGAACCTAACTGGAATAGCTAGGAACAGGCAAAACCAGAGGGTGAAGCTACTCTTTGCTTAGGAAGTGCTGAGATGGTCAAGTCTGGGAGATCTGTGTGAAGGCAAACACAGTGTGCAGAGCCAAAGTCAGGAGGCAAGCACCCATAGGAACCAGTTCAGAGTGAATGAAGAGCCAGAGCAGGAGCAAGTGAGTGGGTTGAAGGTGATTGCCATGAAAAGGGCCCCGAGGGCTGGTATTTGGATTTATTGGCTGCCAGCTGAATAGCGTGTGGGTGGGTTGACGAGTTCGTTGGTATGGGCTGGGGTAGACAGTAATAACAATCCTGCTAAGTAGATATCATTTCTATTTTGGAGGGGAGGAAACTGAGAAAGATGTCAAGCAATTAGTGTTATGGCACACAGTTCATCACTAGCAAAGATGAGAAGGTGGGAATGATCCCTGAAAAGATAGTTGAGGTAACATGAAAAGCAAAACAAAGTTTCCCCTTGAGGGGTGGGGTGGGGGCAGGAGTAATAACAGAATGTTGGTTGTTGTTACACTCTCTGAGACTCTGTTGATTAGAATTGTCACCTCATAAGGGATGCAGCAGGCTTCCCTGGTGGCTCAGTTGTAAAGAATCCACATGCCAAGAGATAGACATATGTTCAGTTTCTGAGTTGGAAAGATTCCCTGGAGAAGGAAATGGCAATTCACTCCAGTATTCTTGCCTGGGAAATCCCATGGACAGAGGAGCCTGGCAGGCTACAGTCCATGGGGTCAAGAAAGAGCTGGACATAACATAATTTAGTGATTAAACAACAAGGGATGCAGTATGACTTAGTGGTTGAGTATTTCTGGAGCCAGACTGCGAGTCAGACTTTGTTATTGGTGTTTAGTTGCCAGGTCATATCTGACTCTTTTATGACCCCATGGACGATAGCATGCCAGGCTACTCTGTCCATGAGATTTCCCAGGCAAGAATACTGGAGTGGGTTGCCATTTCCTTCTCCAGGGGATCTTCCCAGCTCAGGGATCGAACACAGGTCACCTGCCTGGCAGGCAGATTCTTTACCAGGAAGACTGCTGGGGTTCAAAATCTACCTCTGCCACTAATCAGCTGTGTGAAATGGAGAGAATTACTTAACCTTTTAGTGCCACAGTTTTCTCACATATAAAGTGAGCAAATAATAATATCTATGTTTAGGGTTGTTATATAATTCAATTAACTAATGTAATTAAAGCACTTAGAAAAGTGCCTGGCTCATAATAAGCACTATCTAAAATTTAGTTATTAATAATAATAATTGGCTTACCTCAAATATTTAGATAATGCATATAAAATACTTAGCACAATGCTTGCACATAGTAAGCACTCAGTAGATGAATTATTATTACTATAAATATTCTACAACAATTAAGATTATACAAGTATTGATCTCAGAAGAAATGAGGCAGCCTCAGAAAATCCATGGTAGGGGCTACCTTTATGCTAGAAATCTGAGAGGGACCCACTCCTATCCTGCAAATACTGTCCCTTCTCTCTGATACAACTTTTTAATTGCAAAAGAAATGGGCTAACCTGGGAGACAGAGAGCTCCTATTATTGAAGGCACTGAAGCAAAGGCTGCCTAACCCTACTAGACAGGGTTACCGTATCGGGGACTGACAGGTAATAATTATATCTAACAGTGATATAAATACTCTTATTATTCACCTTTTACAGATAAGGAAACTGAGGCACAGCGGATCATGCTCTTTGCCCAAGATCCCACAGCCAGTAGTGGCTGAGGTTCCTTCTAACCCCTGACAACCTCCTGTGAGATGTAGCCGATTCAATCCCATCACAGTAATATAAGTAAAATTATTGGATCCCCTTTTCTTCTTGCCAGGATGAAGGGGAATGATGGTGAGTTCTGGATTAGAGAATTTAAAAGAGGAAAAATATAAAAGAAGACAATGAAGCTAGTGAGACCTCTAAATACCAACTTGATCATCTCACAGTCTTCTTCAGGGCAGTCTCAGAACCTTGAACCTAACCTCGGGAGATCAAAACTGCCTGAATTCTCTCTCCTAGGAATCTTCAGGGGCCCTCAGGATCAGAACTGGCCCTGAATTGGTAATTGGAGACCCAAGTGCCCACGCAAAATTGTTCTGTTTGTTTCAGATCTGCAGGGAGCTAACTTGCATTTTGCTCACTGCAGTGGGCTCTATTTCAGTCATCAGTTACATCTCCTGCCAGAGCTGTGTTCACAGAGGAGGGGGGAGGAAGAGAGAGGATTCCTGGCATGTAGGACAGTTCAGAGACATGAGTGTGCAAGTCATATTTATTGTCTCAGGAAACAAGATTATTTGGCTAGAACAATGAGTTGAAGTCAGACAGCAGCAAGAAGTAAAGGAAGTTTAACAAGGATTTTTTTTTTAAGAGAGGGCTTTGACAGGGAAGTGAGGACTTTCTATGATTGGTCATTATCTGAGCAAAGAAGATCAAAACACTCCATAAAGATTTCTACTGACCTATGCATCCTACATTGGAGGGAGGTGAGACAGAAGTTCAAAGAGGAGACTTGAAGATAAGAAAGGCTGTGTAATGGCCCAGCCCAAAGAGAACTAGAGGCAGAACTGGATGGAAAGGTAGTAAAAGCCAAAGCAAGAGAACTAGCAAGAAGGGATAAGTAAATAACTGGTTAATATCAAGCCTTCTTGATATGTGATGAAATATGTGTTGTATTTTGTTACATCCTTACTGAATATAATCCTCTGTCTAGAATCTACTTCCTACCTTTATTTAATATTCACTCATCTTTATAGACTTAATCCATCATCCAGAGTGTATAAAAATTATTTATTCATTTATCTATTCTCTTTACTAGAGTTAAGCTCCTTGAGGATGGTATCTATATCTACCCTTCCTCCCTCTTTTCCTCCCTCTCCATTCTTTATTTCTTTTACCAAATATTTTTGGATACTTACTACAATCTAAGAAAATCAAGAAAAAACTTGGGACAGACATTCCACTTGATTCTGGCAATCTGAGCTTGGAAATTGGTGGCATGTCTTGTGTGAAGCTGTCTCAGTGACAGCCAGAGAAAATGAACTCCTCTGGTGTCAGTAAAATAGAAGGTGAGATACAATAAAAAAATATGTTTAGTCAAAAAATAGAATAGGGAAACTCTTCCAAACACATTTTACAAGGCCAGCATTACCCTGATAGCAAAACCAAACAAGGAAGCTACACAAAAAGAAAATTACAAACCAGTAACCCTGATAAATATAGAGGCAAAAATCCTCAACAAAATATTAGCAAACTTAATTCAACAATACAGTAAAAGGATCATACACAATCATCAAGTTGAAATTTATCCCAGGGATGCAAGAAGGGTTCAACATCACAGATCAATCAATATGTATATACACCACATTAGCAACAACAACAAAAGGATAAATATCGAATACTTATCTCAACAGATGCAGAAAAAAAATGGAAAAGGCCATCATCCCTTAATGATAAAGTTTCCTAACAAAGCAGGTATAGAGGGAAAATACACAAAATAATAAAGGATAAATATAAGGCAAGCTAGTGGAGGTGATGGAATTCCAGTTGAACTATTTCAAATCTTAAAAGATGATGCTGTGAAAGTGCTGCACTCAATATGCTAGCAAATTTGGAAAACTCAGCAGTGGCCACAGGACTGGAAAAGGTCAGTTTTCATTCCAATCTCAAAGAAAAGTAATGCCAAAGAATGCTCAAACTACCACACAATTGCACTCATCTTACACGCTAGTAAAGTAATGCTCAAAATTCTCCAAGCCAGGCCTCAGCAATATATGAACCATGAGCTTCCAGATGTTCAAGCTGGTTTTAGAAAAAGCAGAGGAGCCAGAGATCAAATTGCCAACATCCGCTGAATCATGGAAAAAGCAAGAGAGTTCCAGAAAAATATCTATTTCTGCTTTATTGACTATGCCAAAGTCTTTGACTGTGTGGATTACAATAAA
Organism: Madoqua kirkii; assembly: GCA_006408675.1. Taxonomy (NCBI): domain Eukaryota; kingdom Metazoa; phylum Chordata; class Mammalia; order Artiodactyla; family Bovidae; genus Madoqua; species Madoqua kirkii. The sequence continues at coordinate 15,356 of SJYC01146714.1, read as the reverse complement.
CTGTGGAAAATTCTGAAAGAGATGGGAATACCAGACCACCTGACCTGCCTCTTGAGAAACCTGTATGCAGGTCAGGAAGCAACAGTTAGAAGTGGACATGGAGCAACAGACTGGGTCCAAATAGGAAAAGGAGTACGTCAAGGCTGTATACTGTTACCTTGCTTATTTAACTTATATGCAGAGTCCATCATGAGAAATGCTGGGCTGGAGGAAGCACAAGCTGGAATCAAGATTGCTGGGAGAAAAATCAGTAACCTCAGATATGCAGATGACACCACCCTTATGGCAGAAAGTGAAGAGGAACTAAAAATCCTCTAGATGGAAGTGAAAGAGGAGAGTGAAAAAGTTGGCTTGAAGCTCAACATTCAGAAAACGAAGATCATGGCATCTGGTCCATCACTTCATGGCAAATAGATGGAGAAACACTGTCGGACTTTATTTTTGGGGGCTCCAAAATCACTTCAGATGGTGATTGCAGCCATGAAATTAAAAGACGCTTACTCCTTGGAAGGAAAGTTATGACCAACCTAGATAGTATTTTGAAAAGAAGAAAACCTTTACTTTGTCAGCAAAGGAAACAACAAATGATAAGCAACCTATGAACTGAGACAAAATATTTCAAACCTATGTATCTGATAAGAAATTAATACCCAAAATATATAAAGAACTTACAAAACTCAATAGCAAAACAATTCTAATAATCCAATTTATAATAAGCTAAAAAACTTAGACATTTTTTTCTAAAGAAGGCATATAGACTGCTACATGAAAAGGTTCTCGATATCATTAATCATCAGGAAAATGCAAATCAAAAGCACAATAAGATATCACCTCACACTTGTTAGAGTAGCTTTTATCAAAAAGACAAGTAACAACTGTTTGTGAACATGTGTAGAAAAGAATACCCCTGTACACTATTAGTGAGAATGTACATTTTTGGTCCAGCCACTATGGAAAACAGTGTGCAGCTAAGTCACTTCAACTGTGTCCGACTCTGTGTGACCCCATAGACAGCCTCTCACCAGGCTCCCTCGTCCCTGGGATTCTCCAGGCAAGAACACTGGAGTGGGTTGCCATTTCCTTCTCCAATGCATGAAAGTGAAAAGGGAAAGTGAAGTCGCTCAGCCGTGTCCGACTCGTAGCGACCCCATGGTCTGTGGCCCACCATGCTCCTCCGTCCATGGGATTTTCCAGGCAAGAGAACTGGAGTGGGGTGCCATTGCCTTCTCCTTGGAAAACAGTATGGAGGTCATTAAATTTTAAGCACAGAAATACCGTGCAATTCAGCATTCTCACTTCTAGTTATATATCCAAAGAAGACTAAATCAGTACCTCAAAGAGATATCTGCACTCCCAAGTACCTTTCAGTGTTATTCATGATAGCCAAGATATGGAAAAAACCTAAATGTCTACTGGCAGATGAATGGATAAAGAAGATGTATATATAAATGGAATATCATTCAGCCACAAGAAAGAATAGAATATTGCCATTTGCAACCACCTTTGACTGAGCCTATTGGTAAAGAATCCACCTGCCATGCAGGAGACCCTGGTTTTATTCCTGGGTTGGGAAGATCCCTTGGAGAAGGGATAGGCTCCCTACTCAAGTATTTTTGGGTTTCTCTGGTAGCTCAGACAATAAAGAATCTGCCTGCAATGTGAGAGACCAGGGTTCAATCCCTGGATTGGGAAGATCCCCTAGAGGAGGGCATGACAACACACTCCAGTATTCTTGCCTGGAGAAACCCCATGGACAGGGGAGCCTGGCGGGCTACAGTCCATAGGGTTGCAAGAGTTGGACATGACTGAGTGACTAAGCATAGCACAGAGGATAGTACGCTAAGTGGAATTATGTAGAAAAAGACAAATATCATATGATCTTACCTACATGTAGAATCTTAAAAGAAAAAAGCCAAACCCATAGAATCACAATGTAGAATGGTTACCAGAACATGGAGACTGAGAGATGCTGTTCAAAGGGTACAAGCCTTCATTTACTAGTTTAATAAGCTCTGGGTATCTAATGTATAGCATGGTGACTACAGTTAATAGTACTGCAATGTGTACTTGAAATTTGCCAAGAGAGTAGACCTTAAGTGTTCACAGCAACTACAACCACACAAAATGGCAACTATGTGAGATGATGAATGTGTTATTTAACTAGATTATAGTAATAATTTCACAAAGTAAACATATGTAAAATCATCATGTTGTACATATATAATTTTAAATTTCTATACAATTTCATGCCTATTACACCTCAGTAAAACTGAAAAAAATATCCAGCACAAAACAAGGTAAAATTCACATCACACATCCAATAAATTACGTATCAGATCAGGCAAACAAATAAACAGGAAAATACAATCCGTAATAAAAAAATCAACCGATCAGAATAAATCTAGAACTGATACAAATATTAGAATTATCAGATAAGAATATTAAAATAGTTATTTTAACAATATTCCATTATTATAACTATACTCCAAATGTCACCTTTCTCAGTTGTTAAATCACTGAGATGTGTATAAGAGACAGGTGTAGACTAATATCCCTCAATATCCCTCATGAATATAGTTGCAAATATTCTCAACAAAATACTAGCAAATCAAATCCAGAAATATGTTAGCAATGGTAAATAAAAAATTAAGCTATAAAAAAACATAACATAATACCACAATAATAATAAATACCTGGTGATAAAGCTGATGAAAGATGGACTGGATCTGCACTCTGCAAACCATAAAACATTCCTGAGAAAAATTAAAGACCTAAATAAGTGAAGAAACAGACTTGTTCACAAGGTTACAAGGCTTGATATTGTTAAGATGTCAGTCCTTCCTAAGTTCATCTATAGATTCAATATTCTCTCAGGTGAAACATAAGAAATGTTGTCTGTAGAAATTGCCAAGTTGGTTCTCAAATTCATATGGAAATACAAAGGTCTTAGAAGAGGCAAAACAACTTTAAAAAGAAGAACAAAGTTGAGAGACAACCACTACCAGACTACAAGACTTACCAGTTCAGTCACTCAGTCGTGTCTGACTCTGAGACCCCATCTACTGCTGCACAGCAGGCTTCCCTGTCCATCACCAACTCCCGGAGCTTACTCAAACTCATGTTCCATCAGGTCAGTAATGCCATACAACCATCTCATCCTCTGTCATCCCCTTCTCCTCCTGCCTTCCCAGCATCAGGGTCTTTTCCAATAGGTCAGTTCTTCCCATCAGATGGCCAAAGTATTGGAGTTTCAGCTTCAGCATCAGTCCTTCCAATGAATATTCAGGACTGATTTCCTTTAGGATTGACTGGTTTGATCTTACAGTCCAAGGGACTCTCAAGAGTCTTCTCCAACACCAAAGTTCAAAAGCATCAATTCTTAAAAGCTACTATAATCAGGACTGTGTGGTGTTGCTATAAAGTGCAAGTGAAACTGTTAGTCACTCAGTTGTGTCCAACTCTTTCTGACCCCAAGAACTGTAGGCCACCAGGCTCCTCTCTCCATGGAATTCTCCAGCAGGAATCCTGGAGTGGATTGCCATTTCCTCCTCTGGGATCTTCCCAAGCCAGGGATCGAACATGGTTTTCCCACACTGCAGGCAGACTCTACCCACTGAGCCACCAGGGAAGCCCTTATTGCTATAAAGATGGACAATAAATTAATGTAACAGAGTAGAAAGTCTGGAAATAGACACACATATGTGTACAACTGATTTTTGACAAAATAACAAAAGCAATTTGTTGAAGAAAGAATATTTCCAACAAATACTACCATAACAATTATATATGCAAACACAAAAATATGAGCTTTGATTCCTATCTTGTACCACATACAAAAATTAACTCAAAATTGATCATAGATCTAAATGTAAAATCAAAATTTATAAGACTTCTAGATAGCAACATAGTATAAAAATCACCATGTCCTTGGGTTATGGAAATATTCCTTAGATATGACACAAAAAGCAATTTGTAAAAGAATAAAATGATAAATTGGATGTCACTAAAATTAAAAGCAAAATCTTCTGTTTTGTGAAAGACTGTTAAGAGAGTGAAAACGCAAGCTACCAACTAGGAGAAAATCTTTGTGATACATATATCTGATAACAAACTTGTATCCAAAACATATAAAAAACCCTCAAAATTCAATGATAAGAAAATGAGCAACTCAATTAAAAATGGTAAAGTTCTGAACAGCATTTCACCAAAGAAAATATGCAATGGCAAATACGCACATGAAAAGATGATCATTTTAAATAGTCATTGAGGAAATACAAATTAAAACTACAGTGAGATACCTCTTCACAGTATTAGGATGATTAAAAAAAATTTTTTTAATGACTATAGCAAGTGTTGGGATTCCCCGGTGGCTCAGAAGTAAAGAATCCACTTGCAGTGCGGGAAACGTGGAGACGTGGGTTTGATCCCTGAGTCAGGAAGATCCCCTGAAGGAGAAAATGACAACTCATTCCATCTTGCCCAGAAAATCCCATGGACAGAGGGGCCTGGTGGACTACAGTTCATGGGGTCACGAAAGAGTCAGACACGACTGAGCAACTAAACAACAAATAGCAAGTAGATGTATAGAGAGGATGTATAGAAAGTGGGAATGTAAAAGGTTTCAACCAATTTGGAAAACAATTTGGCAGTTTCTTTAAAAGTTAAGTGTACACTTACCTTATGATCCACTCCTATTTACCCACGAGAAACGAAAGCCTATGTACGTGTGAAGACTTGTATATGAATGTTTATAGTAGCATTACTGTAATCAAGAATCTGGTAACAACCTAAGTGTCCTTCAGCAGGTAAATGGAAAAACAAATTGTAGTGTAGCCATGCAAGGGAATACAACATAGCAATAAAAACAAATGAGCTACTGATACATGCCACAACATATCTGAATATTAAAATAATAATGCTCAGTGGAAAGAAGCCAGGTGCAAAAGAGTTCATTCTTTGTGATTCTCTATATAAACTCTAGAAAATGCAAACTAATCTGTAGAAAGCAGATCAATAGTTGCCTGTGGCAGAAGCAGGAAGGAGGGATTAGAAAGGAACAAGATAAAACTTTAGGGGAAGATAATATGTTCACAGTCTTCATTGTTTTGATGCTCTCATGAAGATTACATTTACTCAGTGGTAAGGAATCTGCCTGCAATGCAGGAGACCTGGGTTTGATCTCTGGATTGGGAAGATCCCCTGGAGAAGGAAATGGCTACCCACTCCAAGTATTCTTGCCTGGAAATTTTCATGGACAGAGGAGCCTGGTGGGCTACAGTACATGGTGTTGGAAAAAGTCAGATACGACTGAGGGACAGAGTTTTTAAGTTCTCAGATCACTGGAACATTTTCCTTCTGGGAAAAACATAACTAGCAATGTTTTCCAGTAATGGCTCACTGGAAAATACCCTGATGCTTGGAAAAATTGAAGACAGGAAGAGAAGGGGATGACAGAGGATGAGACGGTTAGATAGCATCACCGACTCAATGGACATGAGTTTGAGTAAGCTCCGGAAGTTAGTGATGGACAGGGAAGCCTGGTGTGCTGCAGTCCATGAGGTGACAAAGAGTTGGACATGACTGAGTGACAGAACTGAAATGAATGTTTTTCAGTGCTGGACAGAACCTCTAATACTTCCCCTATCTCCACTCCATTGTTCAGTTCCATATATTTTTAGCTTTTGTTTGTCTGAAAATATTTACTAAGCATTTACCATGTGTGAGACACTGCATTAGACAGGGGCAGGGTGTAGGGATTTCAGATTACAGATGTGAATAAGACATGGTCCCAGCTCTTAGAAAACTAATGGTAAACAGGTCAAACAACATCCAACATCTAGGTGTGAAATCAGCAGTGTTTGTTTCTATGCTTCAGTGCCCTTCTGCTCTCTTCCTCATTCTCTTTATTAGAGAAAAGATTGATCAGATGTGGGTTTGCCATCCCTTACACTCAATCAGCCTTTGGCAGGGATTAAGACAGTGCCTGTTTACTTACTGCCTGAGACTGTTGGGAGCCAAGGAGCCTGGGAAATTGGAGCCTTTCCTGCTTTTCTGGCTCTTGCCTGAACCGACAGCTTTATCAGAATCCTCATTCTCAATATGCCTGAAAACATAAAGATTCTGTGCACCCAGAGTCCATTGAAAACTCGACTTGGGTTTTCACCTCCTCACACTTTCAGATTTTCCTTAGCCCCATACATACGTAGTAAAGCCACCCCGTTCCCCTGCCTTGCCTTCCCTACCCACTAAGTGCTCCCCCAGGAACGACCCCTCACACACACCAATCAGGCAGAACCAGATGGCCCAGAATTTTTGTTCCCAGGAGTCTCTTAGATACCCAGAGGTGGTCCTTCAGAAGAGGAACATCACTCTCTGATTGTTCAGAGAGTAATCAAGGAGGGAAGCCAGGGGTTCTGAGAGAATACAAAGGGATTGGAAATACCTGGTGCTGCAGCCCAATATCTAGGGAAAAAAAGTCTAGGCATTTCATCTGGCCATATGTCAAAGTTTGAGGAATTCATCATTTACATTGAGTTCCTAAAGTATGCCTACCCATGACCATAAAGCACAGTTATTTCCATGCAGATAATTCAACATATATCAGAATAATCTAATTAGTTATAAGCTGCTTTTTATCATAACATCAAACTCTGTTCATAAATACTGAAGTTCCAAAGTAGTTTCTTCTACACAACTACTTTAAGACACATAGTTCTTTAGGACACAAGGAAGTTGTGTCACACCCTGATAATATTTGAAGCAAGAAAGAACCCATGTCATCTTTGAAGGTTAATAAGTTGAAAAGGTATGGTCAATCCAACAACTCTTTTCCTGGGCTTCATTAACTGTCTTTTGATGTCGTACAAAATGAGTTTGGGGACACAGAAAGTTGTATCTCTTCAGTGAGTTTTTGACTCTTGGAGGGTCCTTGCTTTCCTATGATCAGGGTCTTTGCCTCCTCCCAACATGTGTACACCCTTCTAAATTTTTTGGCAGTGCTGGGGCCTCTCTGCTGCACGTGGGCATCCTCTGGTTGAGAGCAGGGGCTACTCTTCTGTTGCGGTGCACGGGCTGCTCATTGCAATGCCTTGTTATTGCCTGGGCTCAGAGGCTGCAGCCTGTGGGATCTAGAGCACAGACTCAATAGCTGTGGTGCACGGGCTTGTTGCCCAGTTGCCCAGTAGCATGTGGAATCTTTCCAAACCAGGGATTGAACCTGTGTCCCCTGCATTGGCAGACAGATTCTTATCCACTTCACCACCAGGAAAGTCCCCACCTTTCTCAGTTGTTAAATCACTGGTTCCTTTCACCTCAAGGAGAGTCTCTGCAGTCATAATATCCCTAGGGAGAAGGGTAGCCACTAAGGCATAAGCACATCAGGCCAAATAATACCCCTTTCTTGCTAAAGCTACTCCTGTCTCTTGAGCACCTTAGGAAATGGATGCTCCTTTTCGAAGATTCCTGGTTGTTCTGGAGGGAGGTATCTGAAGACTTCTGATATTTAAAGAATTGTCTCTTCACTAAAAGGGGTGGGGGGCAAAGATATTATTATATTTGGAGTGGGGTTCTCACCAAGATGGGTGTTCTAGAAAACCCAAGCAGGTATGAGGTCACCGTATCAGTACAGAACCACCTCCTGACCTGGCCTGTTATGTACATCCTAACTGTAGGTGCCAGGGTAAAGTGCCCCTTGAGTAGAAGCTAGTCTGCATCTAACATTTCAAGCCTTTTTTTTTTATTTGCTTCTTTTTTTGGGGGGAACATGGTCTTTTTCCCTCTCCATTACATTCTCTTGGTTTATTTAGGAAAAACTATTCTTGGCCTTTAAAAGTCTTTACTAAGAAGGAGGGAAATACCAGTGTTTTTCACACTGTGCCATGCCAAGCTGTAATATTTTCTAGAATTAACCAAGACCAATGAGTTCCATCCCTGGAGTCTTCATGTTTTCTATATTTAAAGTTGTTCAGAGAATAAGCAACATATTCTGCTTTAGGAGACCCATTCTATTATTTACCAAAGTTCAGTGCAGTACAGAGGGTTGAGGTGAACACTGCCTTAGTGTTAAACTCCCTGAGCCTAGTTTTCCTCATCTGTAAATCAAGAGGGTTGAACTACATCTCTAAGACTATACTCTCTGAAGTACCTTCTATTTCTGACATTCAATGATTAAAAATTCATTTATATACTCATTCAGTAATCAAATATCAATTGAGCATGTACATGTGTCAGAGAGTGAATTGGCAGGGGTGGAATGGGGGTGTCAGATACAAGAATGAATAAGACATGGTCTCAGCTCTTAGAAGACTCTGGTGGAATTTCTTTTCATGCCAAAGCCTTGAAGCTTTTCTGTAGGTGGTGAGGAGCCCTTGGTGGTTTTATTGGAGAGGAGGAATGGGTCTTCCTCACATTTAGAAAGCCAAATCATCCCATTAGAAACCACTGAAGAGACTGTTGCAGCGGTATCTGACAGAGATGAGGAGTGAATCAGCTAAGTAGAAGGGTGGAGAGGAAGGGACCCATTCAACAGCTAGTCATCAATGTAAAATCCATAAAACTTGAGGGCCTCTTAACTGTGTAGTGTTGTTACTACCATGGAACATGCAAAATAGTATGAGAGTCTGCCTTTGTCTTCATAGCCTGAGGAGATAGTTACATGCTCTTCCGGAAAGTCAAGCAAAGCAAAACTTTCACTGTGGAGTAATGAGGGTGAGAGGAATAATTTGTAAGATGAGAAAGTGAAGTCAGTTGTGATGATTAATTCTTCTCCTTCCAAGGCAGAAGCAAAGTACTGTAGGAGCTCAGGAGAGAAAGAAAATACACAGCAACTGGAGTGGTCAAGTAGGACTTCACAGGGGAAGGGTTGGCAGATTTGCAATAGTGGAAGAAAATGTGAAGCCACCAAAGTATAGGCTGGGAGTGCCAAGAGATTTGTTTGTGGAATAGCAAGTGGTTGGGCTGGAGAGTAGTATGGAATACATGGTAAAGCTGTAGCTGCATATAAGGTTGGATTAGGTAGGCTGGAGTCAAATCTGCAAAGGTGCCAAAAGCCATGCTAGACAGGTAAGACTTTGTTCTGAATGTAGTGAGAAACTGTTGAAAATTTTTAAGCCAGAAGAGACAATCTGATATGAGATTTATGAATTGAATTTGATAGCAATATGGAAGATGAACTGTTGTAAGGAGAGATGGGGGAAGTCAATTAGAAAGCTCTCGTAGTATATTTTGTATGATCGTTCTGCCCTGTTGCTTTCCCTCCCCACACACAGGCACACCCACACATACCACCTACTTCTCTAGTCCCTGGGTCACTGATGAAGCAAGATTCTGTTGGGGTCTTATGTCCAATTCCAGCAGTTTCAGATTGAAGTCGCCACTCAGTAGCCATTTCTTGAAAAATTTTCTTTCGGTCCTGCTTCAAGGCACTTAAACTCTTCCAAGTATTGCTAAGCTGAACTTCCCATTGTGATTGGCTCAGAGCTTAGAGTCAACAACACATTTACTTGGCATGACACTATCTTACCCCACTGCTTTTCCTGGGATTTTTCCAAGATTTTTTCCCCTTACATTTACACAAGATATTATATCTGCAACTTCAAACCCATGCTCTCCAGGAGACAGAACAGACCCTAAAGTCACAGAAACCTCTGGAGAAAAGGTAGTCATTTTGTTGTTGTTGTTCAGTTGCCGTGTCGTGTCAGACTCCTCGCGAACCCATGGACTGCAACATACCAGGCTTCTCTGTCCTTCACTATCTCCCGGAGTTTGCCCAAGTTCATGTCCATTGAATCAGTGATGCCCATTACAGATATCTAAGAACTGGAGTGGTATTCATACAGCCAGTCCAATTAGCTCAGGGTGGGGAAAATTCTGTTTCCCAGGGCAGCTTCCCTTTGATCTCCTAGGATGTCAAGCTAAAGGGTTCCTTAGAGATCATAGTCCTACAGATGAAGTGAGTGAGACCCGAAGATAATAAGTAGATTTTCCTAGATTACCCTGCTAATTATGACAGAACTGGGACTAGATGCAGTTTATTAAGCTCCAGGTTTATCCTTTTTTTCATTATACTTAGCTGTCAAGGCAATATTGTTCTAATCTCTGTTGCTGCACCTACTGAAAATTTTGCTCTCATGTGGCTATTTTACAGGAAATTGAAAATATGAAGATAAGGCAGATTAAGAGACCTATAATAGTGATTAATCAGCTACTCAGCATTTCAAAAGAAAGTGATAAGAGGTAACAGCTTAAAGATTACAGAATGCTCAAGGGCATAGCAGCAATGGAAATAACATATCTCAAAATATTTGTTGTGTTTATGGAATACATTTTGATGTTCCTAATACTTATCTTTTATTAGTTTATTTTTATGGGTCATTCAACAATTCAGATATCTCTTTTAATCAAAATTTTCATTTTGAGATAATTGTGGATTGTCCTGCAGCTCTAAGAAATAATACAGAATGAACGAAGGGCTTCCCTGGTGGCTCGTGGCAAAGAATCGACCTGCCAAGGCAGGAGACATGGATTCAGTCCCTGGATCCAGAAGATCCTCTGGAGAAGGAAATGGCAACCCACTTCAGTGTTCTTGCCTGGGAAATCCTATGAACAGAGGAGCCAGGCAGGCTACAGCCCATGGGGTCTCAAAAAGAGTCAGACACACTTATCAATTAAACACACACGCACACACACACACACACACACACACACACACACACACTTTATCCAGGTTTCTTTAATGGTAACAACTTGCAAAACTATAGTGCAGTGTTGTAGGATATTGACATAGATACAAATAGGATGCAAAATATTTCTACCACTGCTGCTGCTGCTAAGTCACGTCAGTCGTGTCCAACTCTGTGTGACCTCATAGACGGACGCCCACCAGGCTCCTCTGTCCCTGGGATTCTCCAGGCAAGAACACTGGAGTGGGTTGCCATTTCCTTCTCCAAAATTCTACCACTAGGGTTCCTTATATTGCCCTATTATTGCCACACCCAGTTCCCTCCTACCCCTCTTCCTTTCATAAATCCTGGCAACCATTGATCTACATTTGTAAAATTTTGCCATCTCAAAAATATGCAAATAGCATCTAACAATATGTAACCTTGTGGCATTTGCATTTTTTCATTCAGCATAGTTCTCTGAATGAAAATTATACAAAAATTATATCTCACAAAATTATAAACATATATATATGACGTTTGCTTTAAAAATAGGGTCTTTTTTCTATTTTTTACAAAGTAATAGTAGATCATAAAAATGAAAATTAAAGGAGCAATAGAAGACTTAAAATTTTTTTTTAATTAAAAAAAAACAGAATGATCATAAAAATAGTGAAAATACATCTAGGACTTTGGTGTCATTGTGGGCAATGTGGGGTCAGTTCATTTTCGGATACTTCTTTGGTCCAGCTTATATTTCTCAAGATCTATAGGCCCCTTTCTATGCAGTCAGTACTAACCACAGGATTTTAATCTATTGCACCTGTCACTTCCAAGGCGGTTCCCTCTGTTTTAGCTTCTGTTTGCTGGTCTCGTCAGTGTCTGATTTCTGCCCTGACCCAAGGGAGGCAGTGGTGGACACATTTTTTAGGCTCACTTGTTTAGTCGCACTGTGGGGAGGGAGGGATACTGCAAACAAATAACTAATTTCAAAAATATACAAGCAACCCCTGCAGCACAATTCCAGAAAAATAAACGACCCAATCAAAAAATCGGCCAAAAAACTAAATAGACATTTCTCCAAAGAAGACATACAGATGGCTAACAAACACATGAAAAGACACTCAACACCATCATTATCAGAGAAATGCAATTCACAACCACAATGAGGTACCATTTCACACCAGTCAGAATGGCTGTGATCCAAAAGTCTACAAGCAATAAATGCTGGAGAGGGTGTGGAGAAAAGTGAGCCCTCTTACACTGTTGGTGGGAATGGAAACTAGTACAGCCACTATGGAGAACAGTGTGGAGATCCTTAAAAAACTGGAAATAGAACTGTCTTATGACCCAGCAATCTCACTGCTGGGCATACACACTGAGGAACCCAGAATTTAAAGAGACACGTGTACCCCAATGATCATCACAGCACTGTTTATAATAGCCAGGACATAGAAGCAACCTAGATGTCCATCAGCAGATGAATGGATAAGAAAGCAATGGTACATATACACAATGGAGTCTTATTCAGCCATTAAAAAGAATACATTTGAATCAGTTCTAATGAAGTGGATGAAACTGGAGCCTATTATACAGAGTGAGGTAAGCCAGAAAGAAAAACACCAATACAGTATACTAACGCATATATATGGAATTTTAAAAGATGGTAATAATAACCCTGTATGTGAGATAGCAAAAGAGACACAGATGTATAGAACAGTCTTTTGGACTCTGTGGGAGAGGGAGAGGGTGGGATGATTTGGGAGAATGGCACTGAAACATGTATAATATCATATATGAAACGGATCACCAGTCCAGGTTCGCTGCATGATACAGGATGCTCGGGGCTGGTGTCCTGGGATGACACAGAGGGATAGTATGGAGAGGGAGGTGGGAGGGGGGGTCAGGATGGGGAACACATGTACACCGGTGATGGATTCATGTTGATGTATGGCAAAACCAATACAATATTGTAAAGTAATTAACCTCTAATTAAAATAAATAAATTTAAATTAAAAGTAATAATAATAAAAAAAAAGAAATTGGGTAAAGTGTTTCCTCCCACTTAGTTCTTCTTTTCCAAAATTGCTTTAGCTGTTCTATTTCTATTGGTTTTCCAAATAAAATTGAGAATAATCCTGTCTATATCTGCAAGAAATCTTGCTGGAATTTTAAGAGGAATTATATTAGACCTGTATATTAATTTGAGTAGAATTGCTTTCTTTATGATGTTGACTCTTTCAGTCCATGAACAAAGCATATCTCCATTTATTTAGACTTTCTTTGAATTCTTTCATCAGCTTTTTGTAACTTTCAGTACACAAGTTCTATACCAATTTTGTTAGACTTACACCTAAATACATCATTTTTGACCAATTATAAAAGATACTGTATTTTTAATTTTGGTGACCTCAGGTTCATTGTTAATATATAGAAAGTCTAATAATTGATTTTACTGTGTTTGTCTTGTATCCAGTGATCTTGCTGAACTTATTAGCTCTAGGATATTTTTGTAGATTCCTTGGGAATTTTTGTGTAGACAATCATGTCATCTTCAAAAAGGAAGTGTTTTATTTCTTCTGATGCAGATTCCTTTTATATTCTCCTTTCTGGCTTTATTGCAGTGGTTAGAATTTCAGTCTTATGCTTAATAAGAGTTGTGAGAATGCACATCCTTGCCTTGATCTTAGCAAGAAAGCAGTCATTCTTTTACCATTCAGTATAATGTTAGCTCTAGGTCATTTGTTCTTTTTTAAGATGCTCTTTATTTTGAGAAAGCTCTATTCATATCTATTTTTCAGAGAGATATTATCATGAATAAATGTTGAACTTAGTCAAATGCTTTTTGTCTTGCATTGCAGGCAGATTCTTTTACTGTCTGAGCCACCAGGGAAGCCCTAGTTTATAGGGCTATTTAAATTATCTACTTAATATTTAGTGAGTTGTGGTAGGTTGTATTTTTTTTGTAGGAGTGATCCATTTCATATAAGTGTGTAGAGTTATTTGTAGCATTGTTTTATTATTCCTTTGATGCTTGCAGCATCTACAGCAAAATTCCTTGCTTCATTCCTCATTCATACCATTTATATTGGTAAATTGTGCTTTATCTGTTTTATTTGTCAGTCTTGCTAGAGATTTGTCTATCTTATTGATCTTTTCTAAGAACCAGGCTTTTGTTTAATTGTTTTTTTTCTATTATTTTTGTTTTTAAATTGTATTGATTTCTGCTCTTGCGTTTTTTATTTCCTTCCTTCTGCTTCCTTTATTTTGATATTATTTTATTAGATTCTTGAGGTAGAACTTATGTTACTGATTTGAGACATTGTCTCTTGGCAAAATAAACATTTAGTGCTATAAATTATCCTCTCAGAATTGCTTTTGGTATGTCGCATAGATTCGGATATGCATGTTTTCATTTCATCCAGTTTAATGTATTTTTAAGTTTCCCTTGATGCTAAAGCTGAAACTCCAATACTTTAGCCACCTCATGCAAAGAGTTGACTCATTGGAAAAGATTCTGATGCTGGGAGGGATTGGGGGCAGGAGGAGAAGGGGACAACAGAGGATGAGATGGCTGGATGGCATCACCGACTCAATGGACGTGAGTTTGAGTGAACTCCAGGGGTTGGTGATGGACAGGGAGGCCTGGCATGGTGCAATTCATGGGGTCACAAAGAGTCGGACATGACTGAGTGACTGAACTGAACTGAAGTTTCCCTTGAAGCTTCTTCTTTGACTCATGGGTTATTTAGAAGTATGCTCTTCAGTTTCTATGTGTTTGAAATTTTTTCTGTGAATTTTCTAGTTTGATTTCATGTGGTCAGTGAGCATACTCTAAACAATTTCAATTCTTTCAGATTTGTTAAGGTTTGATTTATGGCCCAGGATATGGTCTAGCTTGGAAAATGTTCTGTGGAATCTTGAAAAGAATATGTATTTAGAATGTGTATTCTGCTGTTATTATATGCAATGTTCTATAAATATCAATTAGACTCTGTCAATTCTTCTATGTCTTTGTTGATTTTTGGTCTAGTTGTTCTATCAGTCATTGAGAGAGGGGTGTTAAAGTCTCAAACTACAATCCTGTATTTATCTATTCTTTCAGTTTTGTAAGTTTTTGCTTCACACAATTTGTAGTTCTGTTTCTTGGTGTATATGCATTAAAGATTTCTGTCCCACTGGTGTATTGACCCTTTTATCATTTGTAATTTCTCTCTCCGCCATTGGTAATTTTATTTGATCCAAAATCTACTTTATCTGACATTATTATAGCCATTCTTGCCGCTTTGACTAATGTTAGCATGATATATCTTTTTCCACCCTTCGACTTTCAGTCTGTCTAAATTGCTTTAACTTATGTGAGTCTTCTGTAGGCAACATATGGTTGGGTCATGTTTTTTAATTCACTCTTCTACCTTATTTATTGCTACTTAGATTATTTATAATTAATGTAATTAGTGATTTGTTAGAGCTTATGTCTGCCTAGTTCCTTTGTGCTTTCTGTTTGTTCTCTCTGTTTTTCTTTTTCATGCCTTACTGTGGGTTACTGGAGTATACATTTCTATCCACATTAAACACTACTATAATATTTGCTTCAAACGGCAAATATAATTAGAAAACTCAAGATGAAAAGGAACGTCTACTTTATTTATCCATTTTTTTCTTTCTTGTATCTTTCTGAAGTTGAAAAATTCCTTC
>SJYC01146709.1:0-12964 GCA_006408675.1 Madoqua kirkii | reverse complement strand
TGAGACGACCCAGAGGGATGGTACGGGGAAGGAAGAGGGAACGGGTTTCAGGACGGGGAACACGTGCATTAAATATTGATAATAAGACAGTGATAACTAAGAAATGTCATAAATCCAAAACAGTGATAAATATAAGTTGTATTTTAAAATATCTGGTAAAAGTTTAGTATAATATGCAAATATCTGTGATTATTACTGTTAGAAAAATTACTGGGATGGTTAAAACTACTGCAGTGTGTTGCCTATATTCATAATTAAAGAAAATGCTACATTTCAATTAGAGATTAGTTAAAATAAAGATATAAATTTTTCCCTTACAAATTCAGGGCACTTGAATCATATTCATGGACTCTTTGGAGGGGGGGGTCATAAATCCCAGGTTCAGAACCAGTGCTCAAAACTGTCCCTGAGATGAGGAGAGAAAGTGAGGAAACCTGAGAAATCTCATCCTGTTCTATGATCAATAAAGCACTAGTAAGGCAAAACTAAAGTTTAGGCTACTGCAAAATTTAAATGTCTTTTCTTCAGTTTCCTTAACCTCCATTCCTTCTTTATGTGGACAGCTGAAATCATGATCCATACTTTTTATAATTTCTTTCTCTATTGTGTCTTTTCTCATATCCAGCCCATCTTCTCTCTCTGAAAAGGATCAAAATGTTTTTGTTAAAATTTTCCTCAATTCTTGTTACCATGGCCACCTTAATCAATCCCTCCTCAGACCCCTGACTCTCAAATTGCTTGCTATCAAGAATGGAGCTTTATTATCTCTGTCTGACAAGCTCACTGCCACATCACTTTGCTTCCACCACTCATTTCTTCTTCTCTTACAAGGGTTGGCTCAGTATGTGACATATGCAGTCCAGGGCTTTAAGCTAGAGTCACTCACTCACCAAACCATGATTTTTTTCAAAGGAAAGCCCTAGCACTAGGATCCAAGGAGAAGCTGGTTTTGTCATAGACTCCAGGAGATGCCACTCTGGACAAATTCAAACTGCCATTCTCATTTGTTATTTTAAGATGTCACAGTATTTGGAAAATGATTACCCTGATCCTCTGCTAAACAAACCTTTGTTCATCTGTCTAACTGGCTTCTTCCCTCTCCCTTTTCAAATCCTGCTTTAAAATGTCTCTGATTTTCAAGGTATTGCCTCTACTTTCTTTCACTTCTGGAGGAAATCAATGGTTTGTTCATAAATCCAGCTGTTAACATTTGTTCCCAGAACATTTTTCTATTCCATCCCTCTGCAAAAGGCAATTTAAATTTGTAGAAGCCTACCTTGATTCCTTTCATAAAACTGCAAACTAAATGAAGTCCACATATATGTACTGCTTGCTAAGGCCATTTAATCAATCTAACTACACACTTTATATCCAGACTCTGAAGCAATACTACTGAAGGGCTGTCTTTAAATAGAAGACTATATACATAGGTAGGTGATGGAAGAAAAGAACCATTCTGTTGCTCCAACAGGCAAAGTCAATCAATTTTCTTTTAGTAAAAACTTCTAAAGGCAAAACGTTGCTATTGGGAAATATTCAGTGTAACAGAACCATTTTAGTGTCTGGGTAGGTGACCCATTCTAATATTTCTTTTTTTATCAACTGCTTATACAAATTCTCTACAATGATGATTCTGTACAAAAAGGCACTTCTCCCCCTATCTGTACATGTAATAATCTCTTTCTGTAATAAAAATACCTGGTCCTGTACTTTTGCACTATATTCAGGAGAAGAAGAAAATTAAAACTGAACTGTAGATAGAGTCCTTAATCCTCATTTGTCCCGGCATCAAGTAGAAATTGCTGCTCAATTACTCTTCTTGGGGCATTCTTAAAATATTTCTCCATCATCTCCCCACCAAAATAATACACACACACACACACACACACACACACACACACATACACACACACACACACACACACACACACACACACACACCAAACCTATCCTTCCAAATCACTGAAATCAAAACAAATTCTGAGGTGATGTTGTGTGTATAATACATGCCACATTTGTCTTCTGGTATCTTCAGGAACAGGAGTCTTAGTAAAAACTTCAATGAATAAAAATTCTGCTTTAATAAACTAATTGGAGATCATCTTAACTTAGAAGAACAAGATAAAACCAATGTTTAGGAAGAAGGAGGGGGTCGAGTACCAGGTTGCCAGTTTCTTTTTGGATGTACTGAGTTTAAGAGTCTGGA
This sequence comes from Madoqua kirkii, assembly GCA_006408675.1. Classification (NCBI taxonomy): domain Eukaryota; kingdom Metazoa; phylum Chordata; class Mammalia; order Artiodactyla; family Bovidae; genus Madoqua; species Madoqua kirkii. Next base: position 10,758 of record SJYC01146709.1, on the reverse strand, counting down.
GAAATATTATGGAGATATGTTCAGCAGGATGTTAGAAATTCAAGTGTATTGGTATTTCACAATTTTGCATTTTATACCAGAATACCAGACTCATACTCTTAGATATTTATAGTGTTGATCTGAGTAGAAAGCTCCATTTAGACAACTGTCTGTGAGTGCACTGAGATGACCCAGAGGGATGGTACATGGAGGGAGGAGGGAGGGGGGTTCAGGATGGGGAACACGTGTATACCTGTGGTGGATTCATGTTGATGTATGGCAAAACCAATACAATATTGTAAAATAATTAACCTCCAATTAAAATAAATAAATTTATATTAAAAAAGAAATAATATGTGAAAAAATGAATTTATTATTATTTTCTTATTTTGGACATTGCCCTTTGTTCAGTCTTTGGCTCTTGGAAACTTAAGTTTTGAGAGCATTTGGCTCTAGGTAGCATACTTGTGGTCCTTATACTGTTTTATATAACAAAATCTTGACTGATATCCATATTATTATAACATCATGAAAAGTACCCTATTTTTCACTCTGTTTCCCAGAAGCAACAATGGTCATCTTTGTGATTGTTTTTTCATCTAAACATTTCCTTTGAGCTTTACAGCTCAGTTACCTTTCCAGGAAGTTGAAACCTGAAGGCTGGCCTCATAACAGATAAAAGAAAAGGATGTTTAATCATCTTTGAGAATTAAGCACATCATATTTCGAATGACATTGATAGTCAATAAAACTGGATGGTCTAATTGTCTTTTCACCCAAATGAAATGTCCCTAGCACCCTCTTCATTCATGTACCATTCTCTAGGTAATTTAGGCAAAAAGCTTCTGCTTTTATACAAATTACTTTAGACTGTCATGTGGTTTTTCTCAGCCTGAATTGTCCAGATATAGTGTGGGTTCATGAAAGAAAGGTGGGTTGCCTTTAACTAGTTGTGAGAGTGGGATTTTATACATTAGGTGCATGTCATTCTTCACTGCTGCCTTTAATGTCTACAAAGAATACCTTTTGTGGAGAACACAGAAAACGTGGTACATAGAAGCACTTTGGGATCTTTACACCCAAATTTAAATGATAATAATGATGCAGATTGCTATATAGGCTTTGATGAACATGTGCACAGACAAGACCAAGTATTCAGTGATACCTAGCTTCACTCCTATGTTGGTTACTTTCTGGAACCATATTAAATATCTATCCAATAGACATTATGCAAAATGTTACTCAGGAATGGAAACTGAAAGCAAAGCTGGTTTAATGAGTGGATTAAAAATAAAATGATCAGATGGCCCATAAAGTTCCACCAGTACCATATTGGTATGAGGAACCATTAAGTAAGTGGACAAGCAATCATGAAAAGTTCCACACTGGGGTCCAATGAGGGACCAAGTTATACTGATCCAGTTAAAGAGAAGTCATAAAGGACTTTGGAAGATTTTTCAAATTATAATATTTAAGTTAAACCAAGAAGAGTACATTGGGGAACAACAGCATGTAAACAAAGGATTTACAAGTATTCTCTATAGATTCTGAACCCCCTCTGATCCTGAACTTGCACATAAAGTTTGGAGACTTAGGCCAAGACTGGTGTATGCTCTTTGCCTGGGGTTAATGGGGAAAGTATGAGCAGAATCTTCTTGGTTGTCCTGTTCTGGCTGCAACAACACCTCTGTAACTCTGTAACACTTACCAGAATCAGCCTGGAAACTACACAAAAATATTCAGGAATTGTCCTGTCTTGTTAATGTGGCCCATGGTGACTGGTCCATATGTGACTACTTAAATTGAAGAACAGTATATATTTGCTATATGCTTCCACATTACTAACAATTCCATACTTGATAACCCATTCTGAGCTGTTATTTTCAAATACACACACACACATCTCCAAGTGACAGTATGCTAGAGAATGTTACTACAGGCAGCCATAAATTCAGGATGACCTCAGCAATATATACAGTCGGTTGACACTAGAAATCATGATCAATATTGAAAGCAATAGTCAAAAATGGCCCTTGAGTTGATTCATATTGCTTATGGCAGAAACCAACACAACATTGTAAAGCAATTATCCTCCAATTAAAAAATAAAAAAGCTCAATAAAAATGGCTTAAAAAGGCAAATTTTATGTTATGTATGTTTTACCACAATTTTTAAAAAGCATGAAAGTATGATGAGAAGGAAATAAGCAAAAAATTAAGAGAAGCAGTAAAAAAGATTTTAAAAATGAATACTTGGTACATTTGTATAAAAAATGGCCCTTGAGTATAAAAGGACTCCAATGAGTAGTTATTTGAAGAAAATTTTTCATGACATGAAGAATGGCATTTTCAAAACCAAGCTACAGACTGAGTCAGGTTGAAAAACACAAAAACATTATATTTGTCCAGGTGCTCCTAGAGATTCTCATCAATATTTTAGCAGTAAACAGTAAGCCTATTACTAGGGTCACATGGCGTGCTGGTTAATTTTTATTTAAAATGAGTGCCATTATTCATAATCATCCACATCTCTGAAATGGGCTCTTAAGTCCTGCTGAATGGAAGCTTGATGATGGTCATCTTTCAGGAAAATATCAGCAGCTACTTGAAATATTTACAAGAATGTCAAGATGGAAAAAGTTATAATAATACTCATGGTCAACCTCATCATCTCTTAGGAGTGGGTCTGCCCATGTTCGGGCTTGGACACTAATGTAAGCTGATGGAGGATGTGGTTCTAAACGAAGATTTCTCAGAACTACAAACAGGAGAGCTGCTAATTTACAAAGCAGAGTTTTCAAATTATTTGCCTCTGTGCTCCACTGTCTTTTGTAGCTTTTATACTCTAAATTCAATTGGTAGCTAGCTTACCAAAATGTGGCCTTGAATTGGAGCTCTCAGAAGAAACTGAAGGTTTCTACCTTAACTTCTTTCAGATTTACTTCCTGAGATGATTAATTTTCTGTGTCAACTTGATTGAGCCATGGGTGCCCAGATATTTGGTTAAACATGATTCTGGCCAATTCCCTGATGGCTCAGTTGGTAAAGAATCTGCCTACAATGCAGGAGACCCAGGTTTGATCCCTGGAGATGGGAATGGCAACCCACTCCAGTATTTTTGCCTGGAGAATTCCAGGGACAGAGGAGCGAAGTGGGCTACTGTCCATGGGGTTTCAAAGAGTCAGATATGACTGAGCAACTAACACTTTAACACTGGGTATTTCTGTGAGGATGTTTTTGGATGAGATAATCAGTAAATAGTAAAACAGATCATCCTCCCTAATGTGAGTGGCCTTCATCCATTCAGCTGAAGGCCTGAATAGAAAAAGAAGTCTACCTTCTCTCAGTAAAACAGAAGTGCTCTTGCCTTACTGCTCTCCAATTGGAATATTGGCTTTTCCTGTATATGCACTCAAACTGAAACATCAGTTTTTCTGGGTCTTGAACTTGTTGGACTTCAGTCTAGAACTATATCATCAGGTTCTAGTTTCTCAGGTCTCCAGACTCAAATTGGAACTATGGCATGGGCTCTTTTGGGCTTGGAGCTTGCTGACTTACCCTGTAGATCTTGGGCCTTGTCAGCCTCCATAATCACATGAACCAAATAAAAGCATATGTCTTTACGTTTATTAGATATATACACAGAGCTGTGCCTATTTAAATAGATATCTATCTATTGATAGAAAAAGGTTGGACAACAAGGAGACAAGAAAGAGGACATGAAGTCTAGTGGGGGTAATATCAAGTTGGACAGAGGACTGTTTTTTTCAATGGAAAAAAATGAGTAAGTCTACAGAGAAAACATAAGAGAGGATGAATTGATAGAGAAAGAACTAGGAGAAGTTGAAAAGGAGAGAACTGTTTCAAAAACAGTTGAGAAATGACTGTTTCATAAACACAGACAGAACAAATCAGTAGTACTTGTAGTATCTATCAGTATTCCTCCAACTGGAATATGTGATCTTCCTAGCCATGTTATCATGGAAATAAGGGAATCTTAGATTCTGCTGCAAGAATTATGGGAGAACTTGAACAGCAACTGCATTTCCCCATAGAAATAAGGTTCTAAATCTTGACTAGGTGTAGTTAAAAGAACAATATTACTCTCTTCAGCTATACTTTATTGTTATCTTATCTGGAGATCAAACTACCACTTATGACATTGTTTCTATGGGGAAATTCTCTCTCTCAATTCTCTGAAAGACATAGAGTCCAGATTGAGAATTGCCCGTTGATAGCTTGGAGGCTGTCCAACTATTCCAATGACACTAATATTGGGGGAAAAAAATTGGGAACTCAAAATCATTTTCCTAACCATCCAAGAAAACCAGCCTTATTGATTTGTGGGCATATCTCACTCAACCCAAAGTGGTATTACTCAGTTTGTTTGGCTTTCTTATTTACCACCCTTGTCTCCAAATGACTCTTAACCGTTCCCTAAAATCAATTTTCATTTTCTCAGTAGAAATGTTTTTGGCATCTGAGGAAATGCCAAAGAATGGATCACAGGCTCTGAAGGCAATATTAAAGAGGATTTTCAAAGATCATTTTGAACAGTGGTAGCCACTTTAGAATAAGTTTGTAAGGTCCAAAGGAACAACTCTGCAGTTCTGAGAAATAATTTTGCTAAGTTATAATATATTTGTCTGAATTTTTTTTTAACCAGAGGCTATATTTTAGACTATTAGTTGTCTCTTTAGGGATTACTTTCTTTTCTGGCCAGCTTAATTGTACATGTTAAGAGCCAGGGACTGTAGTTTCTTTATGGTTCTATATGTATCTCTATATGGTGCCTTGAAAAGAGCTGATGTTTAAAGGATGCTTTACATTAATAATCAATATGATACATGTTCTCTCAGGACTTATGACCTAGATGTGAAAATAGTAGTAAATCTCATCTGAGCTGTTTTGAACAGGACATAGTACGTGTAATAGAAAAAACTTGCAAAACACAGAAAGAACATATAAAATAGATGATGGCATAGTGCCAAAATTAGCTTCTAACACAAACCAAATGGAAGGAAATAGAGAAGACCCTAGAAGATGGAATGATCAATCTCATTTTTGAGCATAAGAACAGAAGTACATACTGAAACATCCAACTCAATTTGACAGTTTGGGTGTAACTCTCATTCTACAAATTACTCTGCCTTTCTCTCTCACTTCCCAAGGCTTTTCCAGAAAAATCTTATCCTGGTTTTCCCCCCAAATCCTATCTTGTTGACTAGCTAGACATCTGACATCAAATTCATCAGCTCTTTCTTCTTCTTCTTCTTTTTGTTATAAATGACTCCAGATTTCAAAAGGCAAACTTACTATTTTATTGTCATTTTCTGTAGTGTGTTTCTAAATTGTTCTCAATATAATCCAAAGAGGGATTTTTCCCCCAATTTATAACAGGACACCAAAATGCAGGTTAACAAAGCTAGCATCTTAATGAAAAAAATTCCACAGATTGATGTCTTAATATCAATGTCATATTCTTAAAGACTGCAAATGAAATCTGAATTGCTATTGGATAGAGAAAATGAAAAATGATGTTGTTGGCAGGAACAAGAGTACGAATATTCATGAAGAAGGACAAGCATGTATTTCCCTAAAATGTAATGCTCTCCTACCCAGGGGAGGCCATCTGGCCTCTTTGATTGCTAGTTAAAACCAATTAAGACAAAACAGGGATACTATCTTATTGGGTTTCACTACAAGCCTTCTGATATCATCCTTAATATTATGGTTTCTTCCTAAATGTTTTGCGTTAATGGTACAAATTGAAAACAACAGCAACAACTCACATTTAAGCTGAGTACAGTCCACCGGGTTCAAGCAAACACTCCTCATTAATATCTATAATCATTACTTTATCCCAAAGAAGCACAGATAATAACAATACAGGCCTGCTCACACATACAAACTGTTTTCTTGGCTCTTAGAACAGCCACCGTGTTCGTTCATGATCCGTCACTTCAGTCATGTCTGGCTCTTTGTGACCCTATGGACTGTAGCCCACCAGCCTCCTCTGTCCATGGGGATTCTCCAGGCAAGAATACTGGAGGGCTTTGCCATGCCCTCCTCCAGGGGATCTTCCCAATCCAGGGATCGAACACAGGTCTTCTTCATTGCAGGCAGATTCTTTACCATCTGAGCTATCAGAGAAGCACTAGAACAGTCCGGTAGCCAGTTAACTGCTTATTCTTCACCCAAGCTGCCAGCACCTGAAGGCCTGGAGTCTCTCAAGCACAGTGGCAATAGTGTTGAAAACACTGATGACCCTGATTTCAGACACATTTCCTCAAACTGAGTTATGACAACACTGGAGTAAAAGAAGCTTGTATTGCTTTACTTATCTATACATTATAATCACTGGTACATAGCTTCAAGTCCCTCAATATTGCTGATTTTTTTCAGTGCTTTAGTCCCAGCTTTCACCCCTTAACTGCTTGCTAGTGAAGTCTGTTCTCTCCTTAGTCCAGATTTTCTTCTTACTAAAATATTTCTTTTTTCCTGGCTATGGCTCCATCAGTCAGCCCTCACTTTCTCTTGTATCTGGGACATAATCACTTCTTCAGATGGTCCTCATTGTTCTGTAAATAATTCTTTTGGTTCAGTTCAGTCACTCAATCACGTTCGCAACCCCATGGATTCCAGCACACCAGGCTTCCCTGTCCAATACCAACTCCTGGACTTTAATCAGACTCATGTCCATTGAGTTAGTGATGCTATCCAACCATCTCATCCTCTGTCGTCCCCTTGTCTTCCCACCTTCAATCTCTCTCCACATCAGGGTCTTTTCAAATCAGTCAGTTCTTCTTCTGGAGAAGGTAAAAAAAAGACAGCACCTAATGACCCAAGTTTCATTCAACATATCCATTACCAAGCATGCAATTATTATAAATTAGCTATATATACAAATAGCATAGAGTAGGGCACTGTTTCCAAAGAATAGCATGCATACTCTTTGTGATATGCAAGATGATTTTAAGTAGTACATAAACTAATATTTGAACTTCCCTGGTGACTCAGTGGTAAAGAATCTGCCTGCCAAGCAGGAGACATGGGCTCAAGCACTGGGTTCTTCTTGCAGGCAGATTCTTTACCATCTGAGCTATCAGAGAAGCACTAGAACAGTCCGGTAGCCAGTTAACTGCTTATTCTTCACCCAAGCTGCCAGCACCTGAAGGCCTGGAGTCTCTCAAGCACAGTGGCAATAGTGTTGAAAACACTGATGACCCTGATTTCAGACACATTTCCTCAAACTGAGTTATGACAACACTGGAGTAAAAGAAGCTTGTATTGCTTTACTTATCTATACATTATAATCACTGGTACATAGCTTCAAGTCCCTCAATATTGCTGATTTTTTTCAGTGCTTTAGTCCCAGCTTTCACCCCTTAACTGCTTGCTAGTGAAGTCTGTTCTCTCCTTAGTCCAGATTTTCTTCTTACTAAAATATTTCTTTTTTCCTGGCTATGGCTCCATCAGTCAGCCCTCACTTTCTCTTGTATCTGGGACATAATCACTTCTTCAGATGGTCCTCATTGTTCTGTAAATAATTCTTTTGGTTCAGTTCAGTCACTCAATCACGTTCGCAACCCCATGGATTCCAGCACACCAGGCTTCCCTGTCCAATACCAACTCCTGGACTTTAATCAGACTCATGTCCATTGAGTTAGTGATGCTATCCAACCATCTCATCCTCTGTCGTCCCCTTGTCTTCCCACCTTCAATCTCTCTCCACATCAGGGTCTTTTCAAATCAGTCAGTTCTTCTTCTGGAGAAGGTAAAAAAAAGACAGCACCTAATGACCCAAGTTTCATTCAACATATCCATTACCAAGCATGCAATTATTATAAATTAGCTATATATACAAATAGCATAGAGTAGGGCACTGTTTCCAAAGAATAGCATGCATACTCTTTGTGATATGCAAGATGATTTTAAGTAGTACATAAACTAATATTTGAACTTCCCTGGTGACTCAGTGGTAAAGAATCTGCCTGCCAAGCAGGAGACATGGGCTCAAGCACTGGGTTGGGAAGATTTCCCTGGAGAAGAAAATGGCAACCCACTCCAGTATTCTTGCCTGGGAAATCCCATGGACAAAGAAGCCTGGTGGGCTACAGTCCATGGGGTCGCAAAGAGTCAGCAATGACTTAGCAAATAAACAACAACAACAACAAACTATTATTTTCATGATAATATTTATATATTTATTTTATTGAATGGGTATACACAAACATAGGTGGTATAAGAAAACTATGATTACTCAGATTATATTGCCTAGGATAAGCTCAAGTTTCCTAAAAAAGAAAGAGTAATTTTTTAAATTAAGTAGGTAATAATATAGATGTTTATATAGGTGTGGAGAAATCATGAAAGTGGTACACAAAAGAACAAAATTTGGGAAACATTTGTGCTATAGTTAAGAACTCTCCCATGTTTTAATCCCCTGCAGTCCTACTCATTGAGCCTCAGCTTTCTCATCAATGAAATACACTTACCTCACAGGGATAAAAAATGAGAAAGACATAATCTTCCTCCCTGAAATAGATAGGTATATCCAAATTGAGTCATTCAACTGATCTTCCAAGCTCGTATAAGAGGAGGAGACAAAACATAGCAATCAAATAGCAGAGGCATGAAATGGGTCTGGAGTTGTTTATAATAGAGCCTTTGCTCAAACAATCTCCCAGGATATCAAAAATTACTTTTGGGTAAATGTTGGAAGAATACATTGGGTTTCATAACAGACTCATCTGGAATAAGAGACTGCTCTTCTAACAGTCTCTGCATATCTCTGTACTTACCAAATTGGTTTAGAAGTTATATGTTTCCATGTCTGTTTCTGCCATCAGCTTGGGAGCATCATTACAACAGCAACTACGACTTTTCATCTTTGGATCCCAATACCTCACAAAGTGCTTGTCCCAATGTAATGGCTCAATAAAGTGCTATTGAACTGAAAATAACAAGGCTCATTTTTTTTTATTTAAAGCCCTTAAAACCCTGGTAACTTTATGATGTAAACATAGAACAGAGATCCACTACCTGACTTTTCAATGGCTCCAGAGTACTAGCTGCTACTGCTGCTGCTAAGTTGCTTCAGTTGTGTCTGACTCTGTGTGATCCCAGAGACAGCAGCCCACCAGGTTCCCTTGTCCCTGGGATTCTCCAGGCAAGAACACTGGAGTGGGTTGCCATTTCCTTCTCCAATGCATGAAAGTGAAAAGTGAAAAGTGAATGTGAAGTTGCTCAGTCGTGTCCAACTCTTAGTGACCCCATCAACTGCAGCCTACCAGGCTCCTCTGCCCATGGGATTTTCCAGGCAAGAGTACTGGAATGGGGTGTCATTGCCTTCTTCGCCAGAGTACTAGAGGAAATGTCTATTTCATGAATGATACTGGATATAATGAGAATGGGAAAACTCCAAGGTGAATATAATGCAAAGAGAAACCACATGCTTCTCTCCCACAAATAAGCACTTTGAGAAAAACCAGAAATCTTTGGGTAGAGAAAAGAAAACTCTACTGCCCAATGATGACAGGCTCCATATTCCATTCTTACAATTTACTTTATTGATATGAATATATTTCTGTCATTTAACTTAATGAAATCTGGTACTTGTGGCATGAGACTGAAAACATTGCATCTCCCCCTCATCACCGACTCTACTTTCCCTTATGATTGTAGCTAATGAATAAGAAGAGGGGGATAATCAGTATCATTGTTAGCTAACTTTTTGGAAGAAATCAACATGGAACCACCTTACCCTAATCTTTATTATCAAGAAAAGAAGACCTTAAAATACCCTTGATTACTATTCCATAATAGAGTAACTATAGAAAATAGCACTGGGACTTCCCTGGTGGTACAGTGGTTAAGAATCCACCTGCCAACCTATGTCCTCTGGTCCAGCAAGATCCCACATGCCATGGAGCAACTAAGTTCATGCACCACAACTACTGAGCCCACAGCCTAGAGCCCATGCTCTGCAACAAGACGAGCCACTGCAGTGAGAAGCCCATGCACAGCAACAAAGAGTAGCCCCCATTTACTGCAACTAGAGAAAGCCCATGCAAATAAGGAAGACTCATCACAACCAAAAACAAATAAATAACTTTAAAAAAGAAAAGAAAAAGTAATTAGCCTCCAATTAAAACAAATAAATTTTAAAAAGGAAAAGAACACATTGTCCACTCTTAATATCAGCTAAGAGATAAAAATATATTTATATATGAGTTATTATATTCTAATACTTGGAATTAGGAAACAAATCAGTTACTCCATTGTTTTTATAGCCTTTTGACACAACTTCAGTAAGTTTCTTTCCTGCTTATAAGTGAACAATTTTGAAGGGTGAAAAGATTCCAAGAACCCTTTCAATGTCAGATTCCTTAGAACTGTAGACTACTAATTTTGGAGCACTTGAACAATAACCAGATAGTGATTGTGGCTTACTTGGTGGATATAACTTGATTAAAACTGTGTTGAGACATGACCACTAACTTATTTCACATGGAAAATTAACATTAAAAGATCTGTGATATAGTAAATAGGAAAAACAAATATTTTATATACTATTCATTGAATTGTGGCCAAATCAATGATCTAGAGATAAAAGGCTAGGCATTCAGCCATCTATTTAATATTTTCTCCTTTCATAAACATATGATCATTGATGTACTTATTAGAAGAGATGTGGCTGTTTCATGTCAATGTATGGCAAAACCAATACAGTATTGTAGAATAAAATATTAAAAAAATAAAATAAAATAAAATCTGA
>SJYC01146704.1:0-36196 GCA_006408675.1 Madoqua kirkii | reverse complement strand
GTTTATAAATATATAAATTTAAGTTTATAACTGCAATATATAGAGAAACACAACCACCATTCTAATTCTTCATTGCCCATGTTCATAATCCTTGCATTATAATGCACATAAATAAAAGTAATATGGAAATTTTAAATATATACATGTATAATATCAAAGTTGGCAATGCAAATTATCATGTGTTTAGTAAATTGGAAATATATAAATAGGTCTACAAAATTTGGGGAGAGGTAATAATGTAAATTACAAAGATGAAACAAAAGTGTAAACAATACAGAGCTAAAAAAATCCTTGACGTTCCTAGAAACAAGAAATGCAAAGCAATATGATATATTTGCATATATAACATTTAAAAATTACTGTCTTCAGTAAATAATATCTAGAGTTTTCAAGATTATAGGGAAAACAATATTATCCTCCAACACAATATTTTGAATATATTAGTGATGAACTTTTAATTTTAGTCTTGAATCTTTTTTTTATCCTTTTTGATATCATTTTGCTGTGAATGAGCCAAACTTGGGTCTGCTCCTCCACAAGCAATAAAGCCAAATTACTAACACTATGTTCTGTTGAAGGAAAACGCAATATTTATTGTAGGTGCCAGACAAGTAGTATGGGGCTGCTAAGGCTCAAAAAACCTGAACTCTCTGACTGGTTTCAAGGAAAAGTCTTTTTTTTTTTTTTTTTTTTTTTCCCAAGGCCAAGGTAAGGGAGGGGAAGGACAGTATATGTGATCAATTCATGCACAATTCTACAATTGTTTGTTGATGACATAACAACCTGGAGCCACAGGGCTTATCAGCTCTCAAGTTCCAGTCCATTGTGGGGCTATAGCGCTCACAATCATCATGCAGTTATCTTCTTTCATTTAGTGGGGGGTTTTACTAAATCAGTTCAGGAATATGCATCAGGTTCTGTTATCCATGTATTTCAGGAAGGAACTAAAGATTCTGTGACTGCCCTATGGATGATTTACTGTTTAAATATTTACCAATTTTCCTGGTCAAACTATATTATTACCACTACATGTTCACATGTGGTCATTAATTCTTGAGCCAGACTTTTGTGTCTCAGGGGAGGCTGGGAGACTACAACTTTTCTATAAACAAGAGGCAGGCAGGATAATGGGCCAGATTGGAGGGGGATGGGTCTGTTCAGGGAAGATTCCATACAATTTGGTTTGGTTACATTATTATCTTTTATTTAAGTAGCAAATGTGAGTTCTTTAAATTATCTTGTGATCTTAATTTATTTCCCAGCATCAGTGTTCGGAGAATATTTAAGATCTATATTGAATCATTCCTTAGTTTCCATTATGAAGCCTACCACAAAATACAGGTGTTTTAAACTAACAGATAATTACAAGTAACATTATGCTTTTATTCATCCCTCTAAAATGTCCTTTATCCATGTCCTTTATCATTCTGTTCTAAGAACAATATTTCAAAAAAATTCCCAAAGATTAAATACTGTATTCCTCAATAATTACATGCATGTTTTAAAGGGAGGAATCAAGAAGCATTGAAAAGGGAAAGACTTCTTTGGCATATGTATTCCCCTTGAGATAACAGTAATTATAATAATATTGGAAATATTTTTAATAATAATAATTTTACTAAAAAAGATATTTAGCCTTTTCTTGTGTAGAAAGTAACAATGAGGAAGACATATCATTGATCAAAAAATTATGGCTAAGGGAACCAAACACATAGAAAATATTTACCTTGCTCTTATCAACTATGATCTTACAGTAGCAATTGTTTATCTAAATCTAGTCACTTTATTGGATGGCAGATACTGATGAAGCATGGAGAAAAGCCAGTCAATCATTAAAGAAAGAATAAATGCAATGAATAAACCCTCAATGAGCAGAACAAAAAAGAAATAATTTTTGACCATCAAACACACATGCACACACACACACAAACAGGATTTAAATTGAACTCAAGTTCCACATCAATACTTCTTATATATCACTCATCTAATGTAATATAACATAGTGAAACACCCGCAGAAAGTAAAAATATGCAGGAAGTGTAGTGAAAAAAAAAAACATTTCTTAAGAAATAAAACAATTGAGAGACAGGTAATATATGAAATTGCTATTACTTTCTAGTAGAAATTGCAATGAGTGGTCATCAAATAAATGTGGGGGTGGGTAATGAACCACAAATATAAAAAGGAGAGGATGTGGAGAAAAGAGAACCCTCTTACACTGTTGGTGGGAATGCAAACTAGTATAGCCACTATGGAGAACAGTGTGGAGATTCCTTAAAAAATGGCAAATAGAACTTCCTTATGACCCAGCAATTTCACTGCTGGGCAAATACACTGAGGAAACCCAAATTGAAAGAGACACATGTACCCCAATGTTCACTGCAGCATTGTTTATAATAGCCAGGACATGGAAAAAACCTAGATGTCCATCAGCAGATGAACAGATAAGAAAGCAGTGGTACATATACACAATGGAGTATTACTTAGCCATTAAAAAGAATACATTTGAATCAGTTCTAATGAGATGGATGAAACTGGAGCTGATTATACAGAGTGAAATAAGCCAGAAGGAAAAACAACAATACAGTATACTGACACATATATATGGAATTTAGAAAGATGGTATGTGAGACAGCAAAAGAGACACAGAGGTATAGAACAGACTTTTGGCCTCTGAGGGAGAGGGAGAGGGTGGAATGATTTAGGAGAATGGCATTGAAACATGTATAATATCATGTACGAAACGAAGTGCCAGCCTATGTTCAATACAGGATACAGGATGCTTGAGGCTGGTGCATGGGATGATCCAGAGAGATGATATGGGGTGGGAGGTGGGAGGGGGATTTAGGATTGGGAGCTCGTATACATCTGTGGCATATTCATGTCAATGTATGGCAAAACCAATATGGTATTGTAAAGTAAAATAAAGTAAAAATAAAATTTTTAAAAAATAATAATAAAATATACATCAGAAAATAGAATAAGTCAAAGTAACAGAACACAGATGGGTAGTATAGAAAGAACACAAGTTTGGAGACAAAAAATATGATTTTGAGTTGCTGTTTCACTGCATATTTACTATATAAGCATGGGGAATTCACATCCCCTCTTAGAATATTTCCAAATTTATAATATAAAATGTAAAAAATATGTTTCATCTATCTAGAGATACACCAAAGGATGGAGGAAGAGGGTGTGGCAACCCACTCCAGTACCCTTCCCTGGAGAACTCCGTGAACAGAGGAGCCTTGCAGGCTACCATCCATAGAGTTGCAAAGAGTTGGACATGACTGATGCGACTTAGCCTGCTTATGGAGTTAAACTCAAATCCCATAGCAATATCACAGCCAAGACAGGGCCTAGGTTGGTCTTCCTCCAAAGTCTATGCTGTCTATTACTGTAAACAACAATGACTAAGCAGCAGGAAGAAAAAGTTAACATGAAAAATTTGCAGATATAAATGAACATCATTGATCACTTGGCCACCAACCAAGGTGTCCAGGTATTAATTTGTTAGTTCACACACTAAACATTTATTAAACTTCTATTAAACATTTATCACTCACTATATGTAAAAAATATGTTTCATCTATCTAGAGATACACCAAAGGATGGAGGAAGAGGGTGTGGCAACCCACTCCAGTACCCTTCCCTGGAGAACTCCGTGAACAGAGGAGCCTTGCAGGCTACCATCCATAGAGTTGCAAAGAGTTGGACATGACTGATGCGACTTAGCCTGCTTATGGAGTTAAACTCAAATCCCATAGCAATATCACAGCCAAGACAGGGCCTAGGTTGGTCTTCCTCCAAAGTCTATGCTGTCTATTACTGTAAACAACAATGACTAAGCAGCAGGAAGAAAAAGTTAACATGAAAAATTTGCAGATATAAATGAACATCATTGATCACTTGGCCACCAACCAAGGTGTCCAGGTATTAATTTGTTAGTTCACACACTAAACATTTATTAAACTTCTATTAAACATTTATCACTCACTAATCTGACCTGCCTCTTGAGAAATCTGTATGCAGGTCAGGAAGCAACAGTTAAAACTGGACTTGTTCCAGATAGAAAAAGGAGTATGTCAAGGTTGTATATTGTCACTCTGCTTATTTAACTTATATGCAGAGTACATCATGAGAAACACTGGGCTGAAAGAAACACAAGCTGGAATCAAGATTGCCAGGAGAAATATCAATAACTTCGGATATGCAGATGACACCATCCCTATGGCAGAAAGTAAAGAGGAACTAAAAAGCCTCTTGATGAAAGTGAAAGAGGAAAGCAAAAAAGTAGGCTAAAGCTCAACATTCAGAAAACAAAGATCATGGCATCTGGTCCCATCACTTCATGCAAAATAGAAGAGGAAACAATGGAAACAGTATCAGACTTTATTTTTTGGGGCTTCAAAATCACCGCAGATGGTGACTGCAGCCATGAAATTAACAAACGCTTACTCCTTGGAAGAAAAGTTATGACTAACCTAGATAGTATATTCAAAAACAGAGACATTACTTTGCCGACTAAAGTCCATCTAGTCAAGGCTATGGTTTTTCCTGTGGTCATGTATGGATGTGAGAGTTGGACTGTGAAGAAGGCTGAGTGCCAAAGAAGTGATGCTTTTGAACTGTGGTGTTGGAGAAGACTCTTGAGAGTCCCTTGCACTGCAAGGACATCCAACCAGTCCATTCTGAAGGAGATCAACCCTGGGATTTCTTTGGAAGGAATGATGCTAAAGCTGAAACTCCAGTACTTTGGCCACCTCATGGGAAGAGTTGACTCACTGGAAAAGAGTCTGATGCTGGGAGGGATTGGGGGCAGGAGGAGAAGGGGAAGACAGAGGATGAGATGGCTGGATGGCATCACTGACTCGATGGACATGAATCTGAGTGAACTCTGGGAGTTGGCGACTGACAGGGAGGCATGGTGTGCTGCGATTCATGGGGTCGCAAAGAGTCGGACACGACTAAGCAACTGAACTGAACTGAATGATTTGGGTATTTTCTGTTTTAAGCAATACTAAAAATTAAAATGATGTGCACTTCCAAGACAGAAACACGTGACAATTGTTATTCACACAATCAAGAGATTCCTTAACTTTCTTGCAGCTTTTTCTTCTGTTAGCACAATGGAAGGTGCAACCCAGTTTGTACACACCCATTGCATAAGGTAGCATACACCAGATTTTCAGAATTAGTTAACAATTCTATATTTATCACATGTACCATATATGTACCGTGTTCCTGATGATCTCTTTTGCCATTATTAACTCACTTTAAAGATTTTGAAATATATGTTAATATATAAACATATATTTTTGTGAAAGGCACATGTAATTATTGTGAGAGTAGAAAGCTATCCCCATAATCCTATCACAAAGAAATACTTATCCTTATCACCTTGTTGTCGACCCTTACAGACACTTTATATAATACTGTTACTGCATACTACTAAAAGTACTGCATAATAATACTAATTATGCTCTTGTCTGCATATTTTCAACTTGCTTTTCTATTAATATGTTGTGAACAGCTTTCTATGTTGATCAATATTAATTTATGACATTATTATAATAACTATTGTTTGTATACACATTCACACACATTTCAGTCATGTGCTCCAATAGACATTAAGTTGCTTCCAGTTTTCAACTATTACGAATGACACTTCAGTTCAGTATGTATCTTTAAGTCTTTGTGTGTATCTTTAATTATTTTTTCAGGGTAAATTTCTAAAATGGAATTGCTTGGCCATCCTTAGTTTAAGGCTCATGATACACATCATTAAATTGCTCTGAAGGAAAGTTGTACCCAGAAATCTGAAATTATTTTTCTCTGTACCCTAATAGCTGTATGTATTATCTTTTTTAAGTTGTTTTTTTTTAAGAGAAAATTTAGGTTCACCAGCAAAATTAAGAGAAAGGTAATAGCTCAGTGGTAAAGAACCCACCTGCAATGCAGAAGACACAGTTTTGATCCCTGGATCCAGAAGATCTCCTGGAGAAGGAAATGGCAACTCACTCCCGTATTCTTGCTTGGGAAATCCCATGGATAGAAGAGCCTGGCATATAGTCCATGGGGTCATAAAAGAGTAGGACACGACTTAGCAACTAATCAGCAACAATGACAACAGCTATATACCCCTTGTCCCAACACACTAGCCAACAGTATCAACATTCCCCACCAGAGCCATATATTTGTTATAACTGATATAAACTGATGTTCTCATTTCATTTTCTTAATGTTGTCTTTTGTAGAGCAGAAGCTTTTTTGATTTTAATGAAATCCAATTATCATTTATTTTTTTCATGTGTCGTGCATTTGGTATTGTATGTAATACTTCATCACTACAACCAAGGTCATCTAGGTCTTCTCCCATGTTATTTTCTAGGAGTTTTATCTAAAGGTCTACTTTCATTCTGAGTTAATTTTTGTGAAGGTTGTAATATCTTTGTCTAGATTTTTTTTTTTTGCATATGGATGTCCAGCTGTTCTAGCACCATTTGTTGAAAAGACTATCTTTGCTCCATTGTATTGCCTATGTTCCTTTGTCAAAGAAAAGTGGCCCCTACTTATGTGAGTCTGTGATGGACAGGGAGGCCTGGCATGCTGCAATTCATGGGGTTGCTCATGTCCGGCTGAGCGACTGAACTGAACGGATTCACAGGCTCTCTATTTTGTTCAGTTACTCTATTATTCCATCAGTAACACACTGTCTTGATTACTATAAC
Organism: Madoqua kirkii; assembly: GCA_006408675.1. Taxonomy (NCBI): domain Eukaryota; kingdom Metazoa; phylum Chordata; class Mammalia; order Artiodactyla; family Bovidae; genus Madoqua; species Madoqua kirkii. The sequence continues at coordinate 29,465 of SJYC01146704.1, read as the reverse complement.
TTTATTGTAGGTCTTGATGTCAGGTAGCTTCAGTCCTTGAATTTTGTTCTTTAATACTGTGTTGACAATTCTGAGTCTCTTATCCTTTTATATACACTTTAGACTTATTTTATAGATACACACAAAATAACTTGCTGCAATTTTGATTAGTATTACATTGAATCTACAGATGAATTTGGGAAGAACTGACATGTTGACAATAATGAGTCATCCTATCCATGAACATGGAATATATAGTTATCATGTTCTTTGATTTCTTTCATCAAGATTTTGTGGTTTTCCTCATATAGATCGTGTATATATTTTGTTAAATTTATACCTCAGTATTTTATTTTGGGGGATGAGAATGTTAATGGTATTGTGTTTGTAATTTCAAATTTCATTTTTTCATAGCTGGTATATAGGAAAGTGATTGACTTGTATATTAACTCTATATCCTGCCATCTTGCTATTATCACCTATTAGTTCCAGGAGTGTTTATTTATTTCTTTTAATTCTTTTGGATTTCATACATGGATGACCATGTCATCTATAAGCAAACACTGTTTTATTTCTTCTTATCCCCATCTATATACTTGTTATTTCCTTTTCTTATTTTGTTGCATTAGTTAGTACTTCAATACTGAATGCATTCTCTTTTTACTCAACAGTTTATTGAGATATAACTGATGTACTATAAAAATTTTCTCATTACAAATAAACACTTTAATGATTTTTATTTATTGTTTTTGTTTTGAAAGTTTCCTTTTTTTGTTTTTTAAACTTTTGATTTTATATTGAGTATAGTTGATTAACAATGTTGTGAGAGTTTCAGGTGTAAGGAAAAGTGACTCAGGTATACATATACATGTATATATGTTTTTTCAAATTCTTTTTTCACTTAGGTTGTTACATAATATTAAGCAGAGTTCCCTGTGCTATACAGTAGGTCCTTCCTGATTATCCATTTTATAGCAGTATGTACATGTCAGTCCCAAACTCCCTAACAATCCCGTCCCTCTGCCCTTCCTCTCTGGTAACCATAAGTTCATTCTACAAGTTCTCGAGTCTGTTTTTATTTTGTATATAAGTTCATTGTATCATTTCTTTTTAGATTCTGCATACAAGCAAAATTATATGGCATTTCTCTTTCATTGTCTGACTTGACTGAGTATGGAAATCTCTAGGTTCATCTTAGCTGCTGCAAATGACATTATTTCTTTATTTTTAATACTGAATAATATTCCATCATGGGCTTCCCTGATGACTCAGGGTTAAAGAATCTGCCTGTAATGCAGGAGAGTCATGTTGGATCCCTGGGTAAGGAAGATCCTCTGGAGAAGGAGATGACAACCCACTCCAGTATTCTTGCCTAGGAAATCCTGTGGACAGAGGTGCCTGGTGGGATATAGTCCATGAGTTTGCAAAAAAGTTGGGCACGACTGAGGGAGTAAACAACAGCAATATTCCATTTTATATATGTACCATATCTTTTATATCCAGTTCTGTCAGTGGACATTTAGGTTGCCTCCAAGTCTTGGCTATTGTAAACAGTGCTGCAATGAACATTGGGGGTATGTGTATCCTTTTGGATCATGTTTTTCTCTGGATAAATGCCCAGGAGTGGGATTGTTGGATCACATAGTAGCTCTACTTTAGCTTCTTAAGGGGCCTTCCTTCTGTTCTCTGTAGTGGCTGTACCAGCTAGTTATTTTTAATAAATGCATATGGTTGCAACCACCACCACAATCCAGTTTTAGAGCACTTACATCTTCCAAAATTTCCCTCAGCATTATCTTTTAAAGTTTGCTTGATTTACTGGGATATAATTGAATACAGTGAAATGGTCAAATTTTAAGTGTAGCTATTGCCAATTATGATCAGTGTATAGACACAGGATATTTTAATCTTACTAGAGCATTTCCCCGTACTTCTTCCCAGTTAACTCTCTTTACCCCCTAAGAAGCAAACAGTGATCTGATTTCCATCACTGTAGGTTCAAGAATTTCATACAAGTGGAATCATACACTTTCACTGTGCATACTATTTTATAACTTTTCTGTGTTGCTTCATGTATCAGTAGTTTGTTACTTTTCTTATTGGTGACTATTTTTCCATTGTATGACCTTGCTTATTCATTTTTCTGTTGACAAACACATGGACTATTTCCAACTTTCATTATTATAAGTAAATCTGCTATAAACACTTTTATATAAGGCTTTTTGTAGATAATTCTTTTTAGTTTTCTCAAATAGCTAGGAGTGGAATTCCTAGGTCTTAGGGTAGGAACTTTAACTTATGAAACTGCTAAAACTTCTTCACATTAAAAGCTTGTACCTCATAGTTTTCTCCAAAGTTTTGCCTTCTATGAAGATAAGTTGCTACACAAAATTCAAACTTTTAGAACAAATTAAATGGTTGTTATGTTCTAACTGAAAGTATACTTCACAAATGTCTTTTCTTTTTAAGATTTTTTAAAATGTGGATTGTTTTTTAAAAGTCTTTATTGAATTTGTTAAAATATTGCTTCTGTTTTATGTTTTGGTTTTCTAGCCAGGAGGCATTTGGATCTTAGCTCCATGACCAGGGATTGAACCCATACTGCCTCCACTGAAAGGAGAAGTCTTAAAAATTGGACCATGAGGGAATTCCCCACAAATATCTTAAGAGCATGGTTGAGGGTAACACTGGAGCCATTATAACTCAGCATTTCTATGGAGAATTTCTCCAGGCAACAATACTGGAGTGGGTTGCCATTTCCTTCTCCAGGGGATCTTCCCAACACAGGGATTGAACCCAGGTCTCCTACATTGCAGGCAGATTCTTTACCAACTGAACTATGAGGGAAGCCACTTCTATGGAGAAGGGGGAGGTTTCTACTTTTGCAAAGCTCTTACATGTGCATTATCTCAAGTGATTCCAGAACTTACTATGATAGATAAGAAAATTGATAGAGAGGTAAACAAGGTCACAAAGATAAAAATACATGAAGCCAGAGCATTATTTAAATAAAAGATTAAATTTATCAAAATTGAACAGAGAACATTTCTGGAATTATTATCTAATAGGAAAACAGGTTTCAATTTTAAAACATGCAAAGGCAGATAATTTCTGACAAATGCAACTTTTGTGGGAAGAAATCTTCCCCTGGGACACTCTTTCGAGGTTTTGTCATTTTTTTCCTCTGACTTTTTTTTGCTAATAATGACTAAAATACCACCATCATCAACACCACCGCTTTTTTCCTGGCCTATTACAAATCCTATCACTTTTAATAATACTGATGGCTATTATTTCTTTCTGGCTTATCACAAATTTCACCACTAATGTGATAATACTAACATTTATTGAGGGTTACTGTGTATAAGCTCATTTCCTATCACCTCATATATTTCCTTTGAAGACCCTGTAGGGAAGGCTATGATTATGATTACTATTATTATTATTCCATTCTACAAAATGGAAAACCTGAGGGTTAGCGAGAGAGATTAAGAACTTTGGCCAAGTTGACATAGCTAAGAATTGGGGCAGCCAGGAATCAAATCCAGCTTTGTGTTACTGGAGAGTGCCAACCATTGAGAAGTAAGCCTAAGGCACTTCTCGAGTTTCCTATCCTGGGAAGCTCCTGGACACTCTGTCAAAAGCCAGGGAGTGTCCTGTTGTTCTTGAGTCTCTTCATCTCCGGTGAGTGACAAGACTTGAGCAGCTCAGCCAGCAGCTCATCCTCAGGGGAGAGCTGGTATTTCACTCAGCCCATTTTGTGTGTTTTTTGTCCCCTTCTCTTGGCCAATATATGTGAGTGCCAATAAAAGATCACTGGATTGTGAAAGAGATGCCAATAATGCTGCTGCAGGAAAATATCCTTGAAAATAACACCCTGTGCTTGCGATTGGAATCTGAAAACCTCTCAACACACAGCAGCCTGCAGGTACCTGCATCAGATGTTCATCCCAACAATTATCATGTGTCAGGGGAGGAGGGTGAAAGACAGAGGGATTCTAAGTCTTTCTGAGGTTGTAAACTGAAGCTAACCAGGAATATATCATTGTCAGCCTTACCTTTGTAACAGGCATGATCACCCCAAAGGGTTAGTCCCTGGGGAGACCCTGGAGAGCAAACCTCTCTCTGCCAAACACTGCCAAGCTGGACACAGAAAGAGGCAGTGGAAACACTAGCTAAAAGTATAGATTCTAGAGGCAGATTTATTGGCAAAAACTTGTCACCAAATAATTCTATGCCTCAGATTCTTCATTTGCAAGATGGACTTAATACAAGTAAGCACGTGTTTTGCAAGATTATTGTGAGGATGGTGAGATAGCGTGAGAAAGGTGCTAAGCAAAGTGACATGTAAGTTTCCAGTTAGCAGTAAATACATGTATATAGCTCCAGAGGGAAACAACCTCTTTTAACAGAGGCTGTTGTTTACTAGGAGGAATCAGAAATAATATGAAAATGAGGGGCATCCTGTGCTATTGGGGAGACACATTAAGGAGCCCCTATGCTGTGGTAGTAGGTGTTTTAGATGGAGTTATGTATTATTGTTGCCAGTTTATAAGGGAGAATTTGAAACTTGAAGTCATGTGCTCAAGGTCAGCTGGGAAAGCCCTGATTTTAACTCAGGTCTATCTGACTTTCAAGGGTCTCCACTCTAACATATCATTTCTCAGGCACAGTTTTCAGACATGAGATGTAAAGAATGAGGAAATTTTCATTAGTTAACATCTCAAGCTTGACTGAACTCTGTTCCTATCCTGCTTTGCTGATGTCAAGGAATCTGACTTAATAAAAGTGGAAAATTAATGCCCTACATGGTTCTTACTGGGTGTAAGAAAATGAGCTGGGCGGGCTGGATAATAGATATTAGAGAATCCTGAGCCTAGGTGATAGGCAGTGGTGGGGATTATGGTGGCCTGGTAAGTGCATGCCCAAGCTTGAGCTGCACCTTACTTCACATCAGCCAGCCCATTTTAGCCACATGCCAATTTTTATGTGAAGTTATACTAAAACCTTTTTCAAAAATTCAACTTTTTATTTTGAAATAATTATAGGCTCACATGAAGTTGTAAGAAATAACACAGAGATCCCCAGTATCTTTTTTAACCATTTTCTTTCCCCGCTCCAGTGGTTAATATTTTGCAATATTACAACCCAGATTGATAATGCTAGAGTCTATATGTAGAACATCTTCTCATATTGTCCTTTTACAGCCACATATCTGTATAGTCTTGGTAGCTCAGATGGTAAAGAATCTGCCTACAATTGGTTCAGTTCTTGGGTTGGGAAGACCTCCTGGAGAAGGGACTGGCAACCCACTCCAGTATTCTTGCCTGGAGAATCCCACAGACAGAGGAGTGGGGTGGGCTAAAGCCCATGAGGTTGCAAAGAGTGGGACATGATTGAGTGACTAACACTTCCACTTTCATTTGTATAGTCAAAGCTATGATTCTTCCAGTAGTTATGTACGGATGAACAAGTTGGATCACAAAGATGACTGAGCACCAAAGAACTGATGCTTTTGAATTGTGGTGCTGGAGAAGACTCTTGAGAGTCCCTGTAAGAAGATCAAGCCAGTCAATCTTAAAGGAAATCAACATTTAATATTCATTGGCAGGACTGTTGCTAAAGCTGAATCTCCAATACTTTGGCCATCTGATGTGAAGAGGTGATTCATTAGAATGGACTCAACTTACTGGAGAAAACAGATGCTGGGAAAGATTGAAGGCAAAAGAAGGGGGTGGCAGGATATGAGATGTTTGTATAGCATCCGACTCAGTGGACATGAGTGTGAGCAAACTCCAGGAGATAAAGAAAGACAGAGGAACCTGGTGTGCTGAAGTCCATGGAGTTGCAGAGTCGGACACAACTGAGCAAGACTGAGCAACAGTAACAATGCTTTCTTCCCACACTCATCACCTCCTTAACCTTTGGCAACCACAATCTGTCCTCCATTTCTGTAATTTTGACTTTTATAGAATGCTAGATAAATCAAGTAACCCAGTATTTGGGGATTGACTTTTTTCATTTGGTACGATTATCTAGAGATTTAGCCAGACTGTTGCATGTATGAATATTTTGTTTCTTTTTGTTGCTGAATAGTAATCAGTGAAGTGTGGTTTAACCACTCCTTGAAGGATATTTGGGTTATTTCTAGTTTGGTGCCTCTATGAACAAAATACTTTAAATCCTTTTGTACAGCTTTTTTATGTGAACACAAGTCTTAATTTCTCTGCAAAATGCCCAAGAATCCAATTACTGGGTCATATGGTAGTCCCATGTTTAGTTTTTTTAAGAAACTGCCAAACTGTAGACCAGAGTGCCTTTAGCATTTTATATTCGCATTGCATGAGTGACCCAGTTTTTCCACATCTCTACCAACATATGGTGTTGTCACTATTTTTTACTTTAGTCATCCTGATGGGTTTGTAGTGATATCTCTTTATGGTTTTAAATTGCACTTGCCTGGTGGCTAATGATGTTGAACATCTTTCCATGTACTTATTTATCATCTGTACATCCTCTTTGGTGAAAAATCTGTTCATGACCTACAGTTGAACAACAGGCATGTAAAAGGTGCTCAATATTGCAAATTATTAGAAAAATGAAAATCAAAACTACAATGAGGTATCACCTCACACTGATCAGAATGGCCATTATCAAAAGGTCTGCAAATAATAAATACTGGAGAGGATATGGAGAAAAGGGAACTGTTATACACTGCTGGTGGGAATGTAAATTGGTATAGTCACTATGAAAACCAGTAAGGAGTTTCCTTAAAAAAATAAAAATAGAATTACCATATAATCCAGCAATCTGACTCCTGGTGATAGATCTGAAAAAGTAAAGAACTCTAATTTAAAAAGATAGTGTCCATTCAGTGTTCATAGCAGCACTATTTACAATAGCCAAGATATGGAAGCAGCCTAAATGTTCATTGACAGGTGAATGGATAAAGAAATATGACATACACACACATAAGAATATGATTCAGCCATGAAAAAGAATGAAATAATGCTCATTGGAAAGACCCTGATGCTGGGAGGGATTGGGGGCAGGAGGAGAAGGGGATGACAGAGGATGAGATGGCTGGATGGCATCACGGACTCGATGGACATGAGTCTGAGTGAACTCCGAGAGATGGTGATGGACAGGGAGGCCTGGCGTGCTGTGATTCATGGGGATGCAAAGAGTCGGACACGACTGAGCCACTGAACTGAACTGAATGCCATTTTCAGCAATAAGGATGGGCCTAAAGATTATCCTTGGAGAAGGCAATGGCACCCCACTCCAGTACTCTTGCCTGGAAAATCCCATTGACAGCGGAGCCTGGTGGGTGATAGATCTGAAAAAGTAAAGAACTCTAATTTAAAAAGATAGTGTCCATTCAGTGTTCATAGCAGCACTATTTACAATAGCCAAGATATGGAAGCAGCCTAAATGTTCATTGACAGGTGAATGGATAAAGAAATATGACATACACACACATAAGAATATGATTCAGCCATGAAAAAGAATGAAATAATGCTCATTGGAAAGACCCTGATGCTGGGAGGGATTGGGGGCAGGAGGAGAAGGGGATGACAGAGGATGAGATGGCTGGATGGCATCACGGACTCGATGGACATGAGTTTGAGTGAACTCCGGGAGTTGGTGATGGACAGGGAGGCCTGGCGTGCTGTGATTCATGGGGATGCAAAGAGTCGGACACGACTGAGCCACTGAACTGAACTGAATGCCATTTTCAGCAATAAGGATGGGCCTAAAGATTATCCTTGGAGAAGGCAATGGCACCCCACTCCAGTACTCTTGCCTGGAAAATCCCATTGACAGCGGAGCCTGGTGGGGCTGCCATCTATGGGGTCGCACAGAGTCGGACACAACTGAAGCAACTTAGCAGCAGCAGCAAAAATTATCCTATTCAGTGAAATAAATCAGACAGAGAAAGACAAATATCACTCATAGGTAGAATCTAGAAAAATGATACAAATGAACTTATATACAAAACAGAAATAAACTCACAGACATATAAAACAAAACTATGGCTACCAAAAGGGAAAATGTGGGAAGGGGGGATAAATTAGGCATTTGGGACTAGCATATACACACTACTATAAATAAAATAGATAATCAACAAGGACCTACTGTAAAAAATGGGATTTTATTCAATATTTTATAATAACACATAAGGAAAAGGATCTGAAAAAGAATACATATTATATATATTTAATATATATATATGAATCACTTTGCTGTAGACTTGAAACTTACATAACATTGTAAATCAACTACACCTCAATCTGTCTCTTATACACATCTTTGAGAAGTAAGCCTAAGGCACTTCTCGAGTTTCCTATCCTGGGAAGCTCCTGGACACTCTGTCAAAAGCCAGGGAGTGTCCTGTTGTTCTTGAGTCTCTTCATCTCCGGTGAGTGACAAGACTTGAGCAGCTCAGCCAGCAGTCCTCTGTATAGCTTATCTTTTCATCCTTTTAACAGGGTCTATAACAAAGCAATTAAATATTTTTTGATAAAGTAAATTTATTAAGTTTTCCTCTTATGAATCACACTTTTGTTATCAAATTTAAGAACTTTCTGTCAAGTGTTAGCTCCTAAATATTTTCTATGATTTTAAATAATTTTATAGTTTACATTTACATTTAAATCTGTGATCCATTTTGAGCTATTTTTAGTCCAAGCACTCCAGCATCATTTGTTGAAAGGGTATCTTTCCTCCATTGAGTTGCTTTTGTATATAACTTATCAAAAAGTTATTTCTATGAGTCTAGTTCTGATTTCTGAATTCTTCATTCTGTTCATCTAATCTATGTGTTTATCCCTTTGCCAACTCTGTTTATTTAGGTCTTCTTCGATATTTTCCATCAGCATTAAATACTTTTAAGCATACAAGTCCTATACATGCTTTGTAAAATTTACACCTAGGTACTTCTCTTTTTTTTGAACAGTTTTAAATGATACTATATTTTAAATTTCAGAGTCCACATGTCCATTGCTAGTATATTGAAATATAATTGATTTTTTAAAATGTTTATATTGAATTTTGAGGCCTTGTTGAACTCACTGATGAGCAGTTCTTTGTCTTAGTGGACTCCTTGGAATTTTCTATGGCAATCATGTCATCTGCTAAAAGAGATAGTTTTAGTTCTTCCTTTCTAATCTAAGTAAGTTTATGTATTTCTTTTCTCCTTTCTTTCTTTTTCTTTTCTTTTTTTCTTTGCCTGATTGCACTGGCTAGAATGTTCAACACACTGATGTGTCAATGTGGTGAGAATGAACATCCTTCCTTGATTCTGATCTTAGGGGGAAAGCATTCAGTCTTTCACTATCAGGAATAATGTTAGCTGTAACTTTGTACAGAATCTTATCAAGCTGAGGAAATTCCTTTCTATTGCTATTTTTCTGAGAGTTTTTGTCAAAAATGAGTGTTGCACTTTGCCAAATACATCTTTGCATCAATTAATATGACCTTTCTTTTTACCCTGTTAATATGATGGATATCATTGATTATCAAATAATGAACCAGGCTTGCATCCCTGGAATGAACCCCACTTGGTCTTACTTTAGAGTTCTTTTATATTACTGAATTCTATTGGTTAATATTTTGTTAAGAATTTTTACATTTATATTTATGAGGCATATTTGATATTTGTCTGTAGTTTTGTTGTTGTTGTTATTGTTTTGTACTATCTTTCTATAGTTTTGGTATTAGGGTAACACTAGCTTTAGAAAATGAGTCAAGAGATGTTCCCTCCTCCTCCTCTATCTTTAGGAAGAGTTTGTATAGAATAGATGTTAATTCCTCTTTAAATGTTTGTGACAATTCTCCAGTGATAGCATTTGAGCTTGGAAAAATTTTTTTATTATGTGCTAATTCATTTTTTTTTAAACAGTTCTAGAGCTATTGAACAACCCCCCCACCCCAGCCCCCAATTCTACAGATATAATATAGGATTAAAATATTCAGCTGCAAATAAGTGCTACCTTTCAGAAGAAAGAAAAGTTAACTTCAAGGGTGAAACTTTGTACATAGAAAATGGAGCCTTGAGCCACAGAAGCCTTGAAACCAAATGAAATTTGCCCAACTGAATTTCAAAATTGCTTGGGACTGATAATTGTTTTTCCTGTCCCAGTTTCCCTTTTGAATGGGAATGTCTATAGCTGCTCTTCTATGCCTGTTAATACTGCATTTTAGGAGCTGATAACTTGTTTTCTAGTTTATGAGTTCATGGATGCAGAGGAATTCTGCCCAGGCTGGATTATAATCAGTCTTTCTCATACCTATTTAAAGTGACTTAGATGATGGCATTTGGGACTTGTAAACTGATGTGGATTTTGAGTTGAGGCAGTAATCTATTAAAACTTTTGACAGCATTAGGATGTGGTGAATCAATTTTGTATGTGGGATGGGCATGAATATTTGGGAGCAGATTGTGGTGGGCAGAATAATGCCTCCTCAAAATTACCACCTCCTAATCTTTAAAATTATGACTATGTTACCTCAGTTGACAAAAAGGTAACCAGTGTGTTTAAAGACCTTGGGATGGGGAGATTATGCTGGATTCTTCCAGTGGGAGCACTATAACCTCAAGGATCTTTATAGGTGCAAGAGAAAGGCAGGCATACTCAATGTCTGAGTAATGTGATGTGAGAAAGATTCAACGGACATTGCTGGCTTTAAAGATGGAAAGGATTCATAAGTCAAGAAATGAGGGCAGCCTTGAGAAGCTTGGAAAGGCAAGGAAACAGATTCCCCATTGGAGTCTCAATAAAGTAATACAGGTTTGATACACCTTGGTTTTAGCCAGGGAGACCCACTCTGAAATTCTAACATCCAGAACTGTAAGAAATAGGTTGGTATTGTTTTAAGCTACTAAATTGTGATAATTTATCACATCGGCAATAGGGAATATATATGAGCCCATATACTGAGATCTTATTTTGATTACTATATTTTTCTATTCTGAAAGTTCCATTTAGTTCTTTTATATAACTCCTACTTCTTTGCTGAGGCCTCCTATTAAAAAAATTTTTTTTTCAACCACATTCACAATTGCTGTTGAAGCAATTTCATCATTGGCTGCTTTAAAATCTTTGTCAGATAAGTCTAATGTCTCTGTCATCTTAGTGTTGGCATCTATTGAATACCTTTTTGCATTCAGTTTAAGATCCTCCTGGTTTGGGGGATGATCAGTGATTTTTTAATGGAATGTAAGCTTTTGAACTGTGGTGTTGGAGAAGACTCTTGAGAGTCCCTTGGACTGCAAGGACATCCAACCAGTCCATTCTGAAGGAGATCAACCCTGGGTGTTCTTTGGAAGGAATGATGCTAAAGCTGAAACTCCAGTACTTTGGCCACCTCATGCGAAGAGTTGACTCATTGGAAAAGACTCTGATGCTGGGAGGGATTAGGGGCAGGAGGAGAAGGGGACGACCGAGGATGGAATGGCTGGATGGCATCACGGACTCGATGGACGTGAGTCTGAGTGAACTCTGAGAGATGGTGATGGACAGGGAGGCCTGGTGTGCTGTGATTCATGGAGTTGCAAAGAGGCAAACACGACTGAGTGACTGAACTGAACTGCAGCTTTTTGTATTGTACTCTGAGGCTCTGGATCTTATTTGAATCTACTTTTTTAGTGGATCTTGGCTGACTCCACTCTGACAGGGGAAGTGAGGCTTTCACTCTATTATATTCAGGCAGGGTAGAAAGCCAGGTTCACCACTTGGTCCCCATTAACACTCAGGTGGTGGGGGTTAGGAAAGCTCCTTATTACTGCTGTTGGGAATCTGAGTTCCAGTAGTGGGGTGTCCTCATGGACACTGGGTGGTGGTGAAAATTTCCCATTCTCCCCTAGGTCTCCTCTGTCATTTCCCCTCTGGGAGGTACGCCTCATTACTGCTGGAGAAATTCCCCATTTGGGAGGGGGTGGTTTGGGGCTGCCTACCAGTGGCAAGAAGTCCTGGCTTTCTGCTTGGCCATCTCTGACACCACAGTGGGGTGTGTGGGGCACTTCATTACAACTTCACCATGGTGGAAGTTGAGGTTCCCTACTCTGATTTGCTGCTTTGGGCAGGGGTGGGCCATAGTTCTTTTCAGTGATATTTGGCTGCAGCAGGGCAGTTAGTGTCTAAATGTTTTTTTTGTGTGTGTTGTTGGCTGCCCTTTTCTATCCTTTGGCTATAGACTGTAGACTTTTCTGAAGGCTGATAGACTATTTTCTTGGGCTCCAAAATCACTGCAGATGGTGAGTGCAGCCATGAAATCAAAAGATGTTTGCTCCTTGGAAGAAAAGCTAATTCCAGCCCAGGCAGCAGATTAAAAAGCAGAGACATTACCTTGCCAACAAAGGTCCATCTAGTCAAAGCTATGGTTTTTCCAGTAGTCATGTATGGATGTGAAAGTTGGACCGTAAATAAAGTTGAGCACCGAAGAATTGATGCTTTTGTACTATGGTATTGGAGAAGACTCTAGAGAGTTCCTTGGACACCAAGGAGATCAAACCAGTTAATCCTAAAGGAAATGAGTCCTGAATATTCATTGGAAGGACTGATGCTGAAGCTGAAACTCCAAAACTTTGGCTACCTGATGCCAAGAACTGACTCATTGGAAAAGACCCTGATGCTGGGAAAGATTAAAGGCAGGATGAGAAGGGGATGTCAGAGGATGAGATGGTTGGATGGCATCACTGACTTGATGGACATGAGTTTGAGCAAGCTCCATCAGTTGGTGATGACAGGGAGGCCTGGCATGCTGCAGTCCTTGGGGTCGCAAAGAGTTAGACATGACTGAGAGACTGAACTGAACTGAACTGAACTGAACTGATGAATTTCATAGGCTAATGACAGGGAGTATTATTCCAACTATTTCAGGGAAGGGGTGGGAATTTATAGGAATCACCCATGATTTATGAGAATCAGAATTTATGATTTATCAGAATCATCTGATCTTTGCTGGTCATACTTGGAACTGTCATGGTAGTGCTAAGTGTATAACATTGCTTATGCTAATTTATTACAATGAGTGTATAATAAGGCTCAAGATCCACTGGAAGTCAAATTGTCTGCCCTCTTGGACCTAGTTGGTTGAAACTAGTTTGTCATGTCCTGTGACTGTGTCATTCTTTTAAATCTTGTGCCTTTCTCCCTTCCCTCCTGTTTCAGTAGGAAGGGGAGGTGGGACGGGGAGAAAATGATAGATAACTTTGGAGTTTGGGTATCCATGGGGCATGGTCTAGTATCAGGCCTCTCCAAAACACAAACGATAGCAAGCTTCTGGAGAAGGAGCCCTGGCTTCTGAGAGGGTTTTTCATACTTGAAAGTTCCTGTGTTCAAGTTTGCTAGAAGTAACTACTTCAGAATTTTTTCTTTAATTACCTATTTAAAAGAACATTTTTCTGATTATAAAATTGGTACAGTTCTGTGTTGGAAAATTAGAAAAATTCAGACAAGGAAAAAGAGAATAATACCTCTCTAAACCCTTCATCCTGGAGAAGGCAATGACACTCCACTCCAGTACTCTTGCCTGGAAAATCCCATGGACAGAGGAGCCTGGTAGACTGCAGACCATGAGGTCATGAAGAGTTGGACATGACTGAGCGACTTCACTTTCATGCATTGGAGAAGGAAATGGCAACCCACTCCAGTGTTCTTGCCTGGAGAATCCCAGGGATGGGGGAGCCTGGTGGGGTGCTGTCTATGGGGTCGCACAGAGTCGGGCACGACTGAAGTGACTTAGCAGCAGCAGCAACAGCAACAGCAGCAAACCCTTCATCCAGGGGATCTTCTGGATCCCCTGTTAATATTTTTGTGTGTTCCCATCTGATATATTTTATCTGTCTATTCATCCTTCTATGTAAATAAAGTTGCAGTTCTTCTTTTTTATATGCTTTTAATTACATTTTCCTCTTCAGTTTAAGTCAATTATAAATGTATTCCCCTGCCATTGAATATTTTGGAAAGTATGCTTTTTGATAACTCCATTGTATTCAATTATTTGAAACAGCAATAATTCTCTTACTGTTAGAATGTTTTAGTGTTTATTATTTCTCATTATTATAAATGGTGCTGTGGTGAGAATGCTTGACTACATGTCTCTTTAATTCTTAGAAGTTGAAATACTTGAGCAAAGGGCATTTGAGGTTTTTGACTCATATCATCAGCTTGTTCTCCTGAAAGACTACCAATTTACATTCTCACCACAAGTACTGGAAAATTCTTGCTTCACTCTAGTCTTGCAGGCATTGGCTATTATCATTTAATAAAGTCTTTGTGAGGTTGAAGACAAGAAAGGTATTTTAGTGTCATTTAATTTGGATTCATTTTATTACTAATAGTGTTAAACACCTCTTCTCCTTTCTGTCTTTTTAATTTTTTTAGATAACTTCTTTTTGTTATCTGCATATTTTTTCCTATTGCAATTTTCTTCTTAAAGATCTGTCGGAAGTGTTACCAGGCTATTTTCCCGGTTTGTCATTGCCCTTTAATTTTGTATGTGATGGTAACTGACACAGAATAGTTTACAATTTCAAATCTGCTGTTCTTTTTTTTTTTTCCCTGGCTTCTGAGAGGGTTTTTCATACTTGAAAGTTCCTGTGTTCAAGTTTGCTAGAAGTAACTACTTCAGAATTTTTTCTTTAATTACCTATTTAAAAGAACATTTTTCTGATTATAAAATTGGTACAGTTCTGTGTTGGAAAATTAGAAAAATTCAGACAAGGAAAAAGAGAATAATACCTCTCTAAACCCTTCATCCTGGAGAAGGCAATGACACTCCACTCCAGTACTCTTGCCTGGAAAATCCCATGGACAGAGGAGCCTGGTAGACTGCAGACCATGAGGTCATGAAGAGTTGGACATGACTGAGCGACTTCACTTTCATGCATTGGAGAAGGAAATGGCAACCCACTCCAGTGTTCTTGCCTGGAGAATCCCAGGGATGGGGGAGCCTGGTGGGGTGCTGTCTATGGGGTCGCACAGAGTCGGGCACGACTGAAGTGACTTAGCAGCAGCAGAAACAGCAACAGCAGCAAACCCTTCATCCAGGGGATCTTCTGGATCCCCTGTTAATATTTTTGTGTGTTCCCATCTGATATATTTTATCTGTCTATTCATCCTTCTATGTAAATAAAGTTGCAGTTCTTCTTTTTTATATGCTTTTAATTACATTTTCCTCTTCAGTTTAAGTCAATTATAAATGTATTCCCCCGCCATTGAATATTTTGGAAAGTATGCTTTTTGATAACTCCATTGTATTCAATTATTTGAAACAGCAATAATTCTCTTACTGTTAGAATGTTTTAGTGTTTATTATTTCTCATTATTATAAATGGTGCTGTGGTGAGAATGCTTGACTACATGTCTCTTTAATTCTTAGAAGTTGAAATACTTGAGCAAAGGGCATTTGAGGTTTTTGACTCATATCATCAGCTTGTTCTCCTGAAAGACTACCAATTTACATTCTCACCACAAGTACTGGAAAATTCTTGCTTCACTCTAGTCTTGCAGGCATTGGCTATTATCATTTAATAAAGTCTTTGTGAGGTTGAAGACAAGAAAGGTATTTTAGTGTCATTTAATTTGGATTCATTTTATTACTAATAGTGTTAAACACCTCTTCTCCTTTCTGTCTTTTTAATTTTTTTAGATAACTTCTTTTTGTTATCTGCATATTTTTTCCTATTGCAATTTTCTTCTTAAAGATCTGTCGGAAGTGTTACCAGGCTATTTTCCCGGTTTGTCATTGCCCTTTAATTTTGTATGTGATGGTAACTGACACAGAATAGTTTACAATTTCAAATCTGCTGTTCTTTTTTTTTTTTTTCTCCCTTTCTTTTCTTTATTCCTACCACACTTTCGGGCTTCCCTGGTAGCTCAGTGGTTAAAGAACCTGCCTATGTAGAAGAGAACAGTTAAATCCCTGAGTCAGGAAGACCCCCTGGAGAAGGAAATGGCAACTCATTCAATATTCTTACCTGGGAAATCCCATAGACAGAAGAACCTGGCAGACCACAGTCCATCAGGACACAAAGCAGTTGGATATGATTCAGTGACAAAATAACAACAAACCAAGCTTCCATGCTTAGAAGGTCCTTCTCTACACATTCATCTACTGCTGCATAACTAATGACACCAAAATTTAATAACTTAAAACAATAACCATTTCATTATATTTTATCATATTTTGTAGGTCAGTAATTTGGGCAGGCCCAGTTGGTGATTTTTCTGCTCTACCTGATATTCACAGTAGTCATTCAGTGCTCATCAACTGGCTGATTAACAGGATACAAGATGGTGTCACCCACATGTCTGGAGTCTTGGGGGATGGCTGGAAAGCTGTGTTCAACAGGAACTGTCCCCTAAGTGCTTCCATATGGGCTTTCTGACATGGCAACATTGGAGTTGTTTAAATTCTTACCAGGGCAGCTCAAGGCTCCAAAAGGGAGCATTCGAGCAAACAACTGTAAGGTCTTTTATGACACAGCCCTGAACTATGTCAACGACTCTATCAGTGAAAGCAGTCTCAAGCCTGCCGGGGTTCAGGTGATCTTCAAAGGAGATGTATCATAGAATTTGAGGCTCTATTTGTAGCAACTCTACCCTAAGATAAATTAAATGCACTCTGGTATTTCCTTCTGCTTTGTTTACTCTACTTTTGCCATTGCAGCTGCTTTTCCTTTTTCTTTTTTTATAAACACAAATTCTCAATCCATTGAGAAAATGTTTTTATAAAGGTTTCTAATGAAGTTCAAATTTGAATATTTCCACCTAATAAATGATTTTTCACAAAACATTTTCTTGAATAATGATCTTTTTACTGTCCAGACCACCTAACCTGCCTCTTGAGAAATCTGTATGCAGGTCAGGAAGCAATAGTTAGAACTAGACATGGAACAACAGACTGGCTTCAAATAGGAAAAGGAGTACATCAAGGCTGTATATTGTCACCCTGCTTATTTAACTTATATGCAGAGTACATCATGAGAAATGCTGGATTGGAGGAAACACAAGCTGGAATCAAGATTGCTGGGAGAAATATCAATTACCTCAGATATGCAGATGACACCACCCTTATGGCAGAAAGTGAAGAGGAGCAAAAAGCCTCTTGATGAAAGTGAAAGAGGAGAGCGAAAAAGTTGGCTTAAAGCTCAACATTCAGAAAACGAAGGTCATGGCATCTAGTCCCATCACTTCATGGAAACAGATGGGGAAACAGTGGCAACAGTGTCAGATTTTATTTTCTTGGGGTCCAAAACCACTGCAGATGGTGACTGCAGCCATGAAACTAAAAGACGCTTACTCCTTGGAAGAAAAGTTATGACCAACCTAGATAGTATATTGAAAAGCAGAGGCATTACTTTGCTGACTAAGATCCGTCTAGTCAAGGCTATGGTTTTTCCTATGGTCATGTATGAATGTGAGAGTTGGACTATAAAGAAGGCAGAGTGCCGAAAAATTGATGCTTTTGAACTGTGGTGTTGGAGAAGACTCTTGAGAGTCCCTTGGACTACAAGGAGATCCAATCAGTCCATTCTGAAAGAGATCAACCCTGGGATTTCTTTGGAAGGAATGATGTTAAAGCTGAAACTCCAGTACTTTGGCTACCTCATGAGAAGAGTTGACTCATTGGAAAAGATTCTGATGCTGGGAGGGATTGGCGGCAGGAGGAGAAGGAGACGACCAAAGATGAGATGGCTGGATGGCCTCATAGCCTTGATGGACGTGAGTCTGAGTGAAATCCGTGAGATGGTGATGGACAGGGAGGCCTGGCGTGCTGCAATTCATGGAGTCGCAGAGAGTCGGATGTGACTGAGCAACTGAACTGAACTGAACTATTAGACACTAGGGCCTAAGTATTTTGTTAATGGAAGAAAAACATCCTTCCTCACTTTTCTCTTGACTTTTCCGGCACTCTCTTTCCCAAGATAAAAGTGGTCAAGTCTGTTCTCCTGGTGAAGTCTAGCTTTCAGTCTGAGGGGCAACTAACCACAGCACTGACGCCAGGCTGGCAGCAAGCGTCTTGCCAGCAGGTCTTGCTGAGCTGGAAGGGCTCTGTGTTGTTGACCTAACTCAGAGGGGCTCCTACTTTTCAGACTACATTTCCAATAGCAGGCTGTCCCCTGCAGCAGAGGTGTGTGCCTTGGGCTGCTGCCCCGGGTGTGTCTGAGGTGCTTTTGTTGTTGTGATTCCAAGTGTAATAGTTCCTGGGGAAGATTGCTTCTGAGGTGAAGTAACTTGACTGCTTCTAATGGGAGAAGCATTGGTTCACTTTTGTTAAGGTACTTGGCTTTGCTAAGCAAGGAGGGAAACTTCCTCACCGGCATCTCTGCTTCCTTCTCTCTACCACACAGAAATGCAGAGCTAAGCCCTATGTCACCGGTCTCACAATGCTGGACTCTTCTGCTTGGTCATCCAGTTATTAACAGCCACCCACACTGTTGCTGCAGTTGCTATTGTTACACACATCCCTTATACAGCTCATTATAAAGCTCATTGGCAGCTTTATTATCTTATTCCACCTAACACTTCGATGATGTAGCTATTAGGGGAACCACTGACCAAAACTGCCCACCCTGGCCAGGCACCACAGTAACCATTTATGTGACTTATCTTATGCCAGGAGGTCCTGGTAAAGAAATGGAACTAATGAGCCAAGATCAACTGGAATAATTCAGGAAAGGTCAAAAGGAGAGAGGAAGCGCCAGTCCATATGTACTACCAATCTCCCAGAATCTTTCTCGCTGGAATCTATCTTGGCTGAGTGATGTGGGACCACCAGGAAGGATCCAGAGTCAGAATGATTGGCCAGAAACCACCTGAAAACTAATCCCATCTCCATAAAACCTGAGACTGTGAGCCACAGGGCAGAGCAATCCTCCTGGGTTCCCTTACCCTGCTGCTTTCTGCCTAGATGTCCTGTCTCAATAAAGTCTCTTGCTTTGCCAGAATGTGTATCCCCTTGGACAATTCATTTACAAGTGTTAGACAAGGGTCCACTCTTGAGCCTTGGAAAAGGTCCCCCTTCCTGCAACATATTACTATTATTCCCATTTTACAGATAAGTGAATATTAGGCTAGAGATAAGAACACATTCAATCCTAAAGGAAATCAGCCCTGAATATTTATTGGAAGGACTGATGGTGAAGTAAACTCCAATACTTTGGCCACATGATGCAAAGAACTGACTTACTGGAAAAGACTCTGATGCTTGGCAAGATCAAAGGCACAAGGAGAAGAGGACGACAGAAGATGAGATGGTTGGATGGTATTACTGACTTGATGGACATGAGTTTGAGCAAGATCCCAGGAGTTGGTGATGGACTGGGAAGCCTGGTGTGCTGCAGTCCATGGTGTCGCAAACAATCGGACACAACTGGGTGACTGAACTGGACTGAACTAAAGTATGTACTCAGGCTTTCCAGGTGGTGCTAGTGGTAAGGAACCCCCCTGCCAATGCAGGAGATGCAGGTTCAGCCCCTGGGTTGGGAAGATCCCCTGAAGGAGGGCATAGTAATCCACTCCAGTATTCTTGCCTGGAGAATCCTATGAACAGAGGAGCTTGGTGGGCTACAGTCCACACGGTCGCAAAAAGTGAGACACGATTGAAGCGACTTAGCATTCGTGCATGCAGGAATGCACTCAGACATGTAGTTAGTAAATTGTGAAGCAGGAATTTTAACCTTGGTAGTTTGCTTAATTTTTGAATACTGTGTGACACTCTCCCTGTTGTTTCATCTTAATCCCCAGTTCTTAACTGCGGATCGGTGTTTTCACTGCTCCCTGAGAAAGGGCACACACAGCTGATATGAAGGGCCACAGGAGAAAGACACCAGCTTGAGGACATATAATCCTGTCTGGCAGGAACATCTGAAATGTAGTCCTCCTGAAAGTTTACTTGGTTCATCCCTCTGCTTTGAGCCAGCTCTTTCTGACAGGTAGGAGCCTCCCTCTCTTAGACAAGGCACAGCAGAGATCACCATGCTTTAGGTAGTTGATCTGCCCTCTAAAACTAACTGGCTGTTTCCCCAGGGGAGTTTTCTGTGTAACTTCCCTCTGTGGCTTCGTGACTCATTTCTTCTTTTCGAGGCTCTACCAGAGTAAATCTGCTTCTATGATCTGAGCCCAGGGCATGCTCTGGCCCTCTCTGGAGAGAAGCAGAGTCAGAGAAGGAAGAGATTTCATAATGTGGTCATTCTGGTTGTTCACTATTGAGGAATCTGTGTTGATTTGCATTTGTCGTGGGTGGAGCCCCCGGCAGCCCGGCAGCTGGGGAAGTCCCGCTGTGGAGAGAGGAAGGACTCAATGGGAAGGATTTCCGGGGAAGGAGGAGGCTGTCAGAGGCTGTGTCTTTTGCTCTCCTTTGGCCTTTCTGAGAATTCCAAAACTGGGTCTTGAAATTTCAGCACCTGCGGCCCTGCCAGATTTTGGAGAGTATGAAAGGAGACTGGCCAACCTAAAGTCAAGTGAATGACTAATGAGCAACTTGATCATTACATTTAATACTTAATATAATTCTTTGAGAGGAAAACTCCCAGTCACATCTTCAGAATCAAACGTTTCCTTGACCTATTTCAGTTTGTAGAGCTACCTTTTCTTTCCATAAGGACTAGAAAATTTCAAAATTTTACCGAAGAACCTTTGTAAAACCCACAGAAGAGTCTCCAGAAAAGTTGTGAGCTGTATTTTTTGACCATGAAAAAAAGCATGGTATTCTTCAGAGGAAGGCATCGATCAATTCTTTAAGAGAGACTGAAACCGAGGCCAAGTTCAGTGTTCTAGTCTTGACATTTGTAAGGCGAGTGCAGAGAGAAAAAGAGCGAGCCTGGCAGTCAGGCAAGAAATGGGAAATTTATTAGAGAGAAAGAGAGGGTGACTGGCCCTTAGGGAGAACCAGCGTCCTCCCTTTCTGATGGAGTCCTTCTTATACCCCACCAATAAAAAATTCTTTGAAGGGATGGTCATGTAGCTGGCAGTCTGGAATCTGGTGGTTTTGCAGCTTTGAGAAGATAGGTGCCAGTGAGAAAACAGCATGCCATTTGGGCAATTTGGTCAGTCTCACAGATCACTGTGATTTTATTCTTTGTTTGTGTGTTTGACATAACTAACCATCTTATCAATGAGACCCCATGCGGGCCCTATCATTCCAGCCTTTTTGATTTAGGGTAAGGACCAAAGGTCAATCTTCTGTAACTGCTTCTTGGGACAGTGGTGTTGTGCGGGTAAGAAAAGAAAAGGCTGGAATGTGGGTCAAGGGGATTTGTGAGGGGTCAAAGTTTTTGATAATCTGAGTGAGTTAGAGGTAGCTCGTGGACAGTTCGGTTGGTGAAGGCTTATAAGGGATCCTTAAGAAATTTTGACAAAAGACACATTAAACATGGGCTGAAAGTTAGAATAAGTGTAAGCAGAAGGAGAGGGCCTAGAAAAGGTAGGACCCAGGGCATCCAATTCCAATTGCTTAACCAGTTTTCCCATAAATTACTGAGGTCCTGGCATATTCTCGAGGCCCAGTATGTCAGATTTCTTGTTGCTTCCTTTACAATGCCTGATTTATTGGTGGAGAAACAACAGCCTTCCCCCCAAAATAGGCATAGGCCTCCTTTTTCCGCTGTGAGGAGGTCTAATCCTCTTCTATTTTGGAGGACCATGGCTGCCAGAGAATCTACCTGGTTTTGGATAGTGATAAGACTGTTAGCTCGGAGAAGGTGATGGCACCCCACTCCAGTACTCTTGCCTGGAAAATCCCATGGATGGAGGAGCCTAGTAGGCTGCCATCCATGGGGTCGCGAAGAGTCAGACATGACTGAGCGACTTCGCTTTCACTTTTCACTTTCACACATTGGAGAAGGAAATGGCAATCCGCTCCAGTGTTCTTGGCTGGAGAATCCCAGGGATGGGGGAGCCTGGTGGGCTGCTGTCTATGGGGTCGCACAGAGTCAGACACAACTGAAGTGACTTAGCAGCAGCAGCAGCAAATCTGTTAGCTATTTCTTCTAGGCTGTCAGTGAGGTTTTTAGAAAGGCTTTGATAGTAATTCAAAGAAGTTGTGAGTTCTGTGGTCCCTGTTCCAATCCCAGCCACTGTTCCTAAAACTGACTCATAGAGAAATGAACTGAATTGCCCATCTGGGTCAGTTATGAGTTAGAGGGATAGGAAGGGTCTGATTGTTAGGAGCAATAGAAATATCTGGGACTAGATATACCAGGTGCATGTTCCTGTCCAGTTAGTGGGAAGACATAAATTAATAGTGGTTCCACATAAGAAAAATATTTCAGGAATAAGAATACAATAGCTGAAATCGATAGCAACTAGGAACCTTTCTGGGAGCTTGTTCGCGGTCTCCGAAACTGACAGTGAACTCACCAGCGTAGCCCCTACAAACGGAGTATTCACACCATACGCAGAAGGGAGTCTCCCCGAGAAAGGAAGACAATGTCCTGCAGCTTCTGAGACATGATAGGCAGATCTGCCTGAAGGGAAGGAGTGATGTGAAGTGTGATTACAGAGGTGTAGCAGTGTGGTTCTTAGCTGGGGGTAAGAATTGTTTATAGAGTTTTGTCTGGAGAAACAGAAAGAAGCCTACTCTTGCAGAGGGACGTCAGAAGTGGAGAGTATTGAGCAGTAACCAGGCTAGATCAGAGGGTGGGCTTGGGATAGTAATAGAGGCTTTGAATTTTCAGAGAAGGTGTCTCCCAAGAATAGAAGTGGGGCATTTTGGGAGTATGAGTAAAGAATGGGAAAATGGGGTATCTTGAAGTGTGCAAGTTAGAGGCTTGGTTATTCATAGCATAGATATTAAACTGCTTCAACCCTCATAACAGAGACCTGAGCGACCTTGGTTTTTCTGGAGTAGGCAGGCATAGCAGACTAAGTGGCCCCCATGTCAATGGGAAAGGAGGCCGGCTTCCCTGCCACTGTAAGAGTAACCCTGGGCTCCGCAGAGGTGATGGGAGTCGGGGACTGGGGCCTTCCATGGGGTCGCGAAGAGTCAGACATGACTGAGCGACTTCGCTTTCACTTTTCACTTTCACACATTGGAGAAGGAAATGGCAATCCGCTCCAGTGTTCTTGGCTGGAGAATCCCAGGGATGGGGGAGCCTGGTGGGCTGCTGTCTATGGGGTCGCACAGAGTCAGACACAACTGAAGTGACTTAGCAGCAGCAGCAGCAAATCTGTTAGCTATTTCTTCTAGGCTGTCAGTGAGGTTTTTAGAAAGGCTTTGATAGTAATTCAAAGAAGTTGTGAGTTCTGTGGTCCCTGTTCCAATCCCAGCCACTGTTCCTAAAACTGACTCATAGAGAAATGAACTGAATTGCCCATCTGGGTCAGTTATGAGTTAGAGGGATAGGAAGGGTCTGATTGTTAGGAGCAATAGAAATATCTGGGACTAGATATACCAGGTGCATGTTCCTGTCCAGTTAGTGGGAAGACATAAATTAATAGTGGTTCCACATAAGAAAAATATTTCAGGAATAAGAATACAATAGCTGAAATCGATAGCAACTAGGAACCTTTCTGGGAGCTTGTTCGCGGTCTCCGAAACTGACAGTGAACTCACCAGCGTAGCCCCTACAAACGGAGTATTCACACCATACGCAGAAGGGAGTCTCCCCGAGAAAGGAAGACAATGTCCTGCAGCTTCTGAGACATGATAGGCAGATCTGCCTGAAGGGAAGGAGTGATGTGAAGTGTGATTACAGAGGTGTAGCAGTGTGGTTCTTAGCTGGGGGTAAGAATTGTTTATAGAGTTTTGTCTGGAGAAACAGAAAGAAGCCTACTCTTGCAGAGGGACGTCAGAAGTGGAGAGTATTGAGCAGTAACCAGGCTAGATCAGAGGGTGGGCTTGGGATAGTAATAGAGGCTTTGAATTTTCAGAGAAGGTGTCTCCCAAGAATAGAAGTGGGGCATTTTGGGAGTATGAGTAAAGAATGGGAAAATGGGGTATCTTGAAGTGTGCAAGTTAGAGGCTTGGTTATTCATAGCATAGATATTAAACTGCTTCAACCCTCATAACAGAGACCTGAGCGACCTTGGTTTTTCTGGAGTAGCAGGCATAGCAGACTAAGTGGCCCCCATGTCAATGGGAAAGGAGGCCGGCTTCCCTGCCACTGTAAGAGTAACCCTGGGCTCCGCAGAGGTGATGGGAGTCGGGGACTGGGGCCCTGGGCACCTTCAGTCTTCCGTGGCGAGGCCGAGGAGGCTGGGCAGAGCTGGGTTGGAGGACTCCTGCTCGGGACCAGGAAGGGATGTCCAGAACCCTGGAGGGGGATTTGGGCAGTCGACTTTCCAATGTCCCTTTATGCCACAGCTGGGAGTTGGACCTGGAGGGGGCCTTGGCTTTAGGCATGAGTGGGCCCAGTGATCTTCTTTGCCGCATTTGGGCAAGGGCCCAGGTGGCTTCCTTTCTTTGCTGGTTGATGGAGGCTTGGAGCCATGTAGGATAGTGGCTAAAAGATGGCATTTAACTTGATCTTGTTTGGCCATCTCTAGCTTTGCCTGTTCTTCCTGTTATTGAAAATCTTAAAGCTAAATTAAGGTCTCGTCGAGGGATCTGAGGGTCTTCTACCTTTTTTAGTTTCTTTTGGATATCTGGGGATGACTGGGAGATAAAATGGGTGTTACAGACAATGGTGCCCTCTGCTGAAGTGGGGTCTAATTTTGTATATTTTTGTAGTGTTTCCATTAACCTGGCTGGAAATTGTGCCAGGTTTTCAGCTAGTCTTTGAGTTTTTTCCCAGAGCTTATCAAAGTTGACGGCTTTATGCCCTGCCTTTTGAAGGCCCACAATGAGGCAAGCAACCATATGATTACCGGCAACCATATGATTTCAGGTCTCTCTGCCTGATAACCCCAGTTGAGATCTTCTCGAGGGACAGCCTTTGCCCCTAAGGGCTTAGTGTCCTCTGTCCCATGCATCTCATCAGCATTAACCTGAGAGGCTTGCCATACTCATTCCTTCTCTTCTGGAAGAAGAGTGAAGAAAAGTATGATGTAAATATCATGCCAGGTTAAGTCGTAGGACTGGGTGAGATACTTGAATTCTTTTAGATAATTATCAGGGTCTGAGGAGGAGTCAAGATGGTTTTCAATCTGAGATAGATCGGTGAGGGAGAATGGGACGTGAATCCGAACAACGCCTTCTGCTCCAGCTGCTTCCCATAAAGGGAGGAGTGGAGCAAGGTCCTGAGGTGAAGTTTCCCGTTTTAAAGTTGTTCGGGACCGGTACGGGGAGGGGATCTATGGAGGTGGTGTAAAGCCTTGGGACCCTAAGGGTAGAGGGTCGGGCTAGGGTCTCAGAGTTTACCCCCGGCACAGGCTGGGGAGGAGGACTGGGAGCTGCAGCGGGGCGGGGGTCAGCGCTTGAGAAGGAGGGAGGGAGGACGGGCGTAAAGTGGGGGTTGTGGAACTGAATCTGGAGCCCTGCAAGGGGACTGGGAGCGGTAGCGGATGGGCTGTGGGCGGAAGGGTCGAAGGAAGAATAGTCTGAACAGGGATCAGGAGACATTGTATTAGAAGGATGTGGCCCAGAGTGGGCTGAGAGTATTTGAGAACAGGATTCACAGAGAGAGGGGTCGAGAGCGGAGAGCGAAGAAAGCCTGAACGTAAGGGATTTTTAACGTCTTGCCTTTGCGGCGGCAGAAGCTATCGAGTATTACAATCGAGAGTTCCGTTCTGTGGCCATTGGGACCTGTTATCAAGTCTGTATTGCGGTCAGAGTGTTAGAATACTAAAGAAGTCTTTTTGGTCTTATCTCCCCTTGGAAGCCCAAAGCTTTTGGGTTTTAGAGAAGGCATCCTAGAGGAGTAGATTTTGAGGGCTGGGATTGAGAATTTCCCATTGTGGCCAAATAGGGAGGTTAGAACAAGGGCGAGAGAAAGCGAGGAGAAAGGTTGGAGAGAAAAGGCGTCCCTGTTCTAAGGACTTTTCTCAGAGAGTAATGAGTCTGCTTTGAAATGGGCGTCCCTATTTCAAAGTCAGACAGGGCGCAAGGCCGAGGGCCGTGGACTGTGGGGATCCCCCAGCTTAGCGCTAGGACTTGGAAATGAGACGAGAGAGGATCCGTGGGAATGGGGTTTCACTCACCCTTGTAACTGATGGATGAAATGTGGGCCCCTGTGTGGATGTCAGTCCTGCAAGGCAAGTGGAGAGTCCCGCCCCGAGCTCGGAGCTCGGTTCAGTTTCTCGGCAAGGTCCAAGGGATGGGACCACCGGAGGTGGACTGGTGAGAGGAGCCCACCACTTGCGTTGGATCTTCTCTCCCGGATTTCTGCACCAGAATGTAAAGCAAGTGCAGAGAAAAAGGGAGCGAGCTAGGCAGTCAGGCAAGAAAAGGGAAATTTATTAAAGGGGGGAAGAGGGTGACTGGCCCTTAAGAACCAGTATCTTCCCTTTTTGATGGAGTCCTTCTTATATCCCACTGATGAATAATTCTTTGAAGAGATGGTCACGTATCCGGAGGTCTGGAATCTGGTGGTTTTGCAGCTTTGAGAAGATAGGTGCCAGTGAGACAACAGGATGCCCTTTGGGCAGTTTGGTTAGTCTCACAGATCACTGTGACTTACTCTTTGTTTGGAGGTCGACGTAGTGAGCCATCTTATCAATGAGATCCTATGTGGGACCTATCAACATTTATCTGGAATCCGGATGTGCGTACTCACATGTGTGACTCAGCGTGGCCTACAAGAAGACTGTTTTGTTTGCCATAGTGATCCTACTTTTGTATTTGCATCCTAGAAGATTTCAACCCCAGCTTTGTTATTGTTTCATCCCACACAGATGATAATGATGGAGCCAATCTGAGTTAATGCTTTGAGAAGCCTATCTCTTCAACCAGATTGCGGCTCTGAGTAAGCAGGATCCTTGTCTTACAGAGGTTTGATTTCCCCAGGCTTAAAATGAGGGTAATTCTACTCATTTCCTTCGGAGAGGTCAAGGGACCAAATTTCTTTGTCGCAGACACTGTTGGTTGCCTGCCAGGGAGCTGTTTCCTTTTTTCTACTATGCTATCAAGCTCTGGTTTTGGTTGCCATCTTAAGGGTTGTGTCCTTTTTAGGAACTTAGACAATCTGATCACTGAGGGTGGGATGTCATTGGTCTAGGCCAGCTGTGGCAGCCTCAGGCTCAGTGGTAAAAGAATCCTCCTGCAGATACAGGAGACACAGTTTCAATCTCTGGGCCCAGAAAATTCCCTGGAGGAGGAAATGGCAACCCTCTCTAGTATTCTTGCCTGGAGAATTCCATGGACAGAGGAGCCTGGTGGGCTGCAGTCCATGGGGTTGCAAGAGTCAGACATGACTGAGCGACTGAGCATGCACTCATGCACACCTTGAATAATGATTGTTTAAGTATGGGTGGATTGGGCTGCTCAGTGAGACAAGGAGGATATCAGATGGTGGGACCAGGATTGGGACATTGTCTCTCTCGGTGTCTGAAGATTTTTGACAGCATATAAGGCCTGACTTATTGCAGATCTTAGAACTGTGGGGGAAAGTTGCAAAAAACCCAAGCTAGATCTATGATGTTTCTATGTCAATGAATTGGCCTGCTTTGAAACTGTCCAGGCTTCACATGTGATGTGAAATAATCAATATCCTTGTTTGCTTTTAGTCTGTTGTACTAGAGCTTCTA
The DNA here is from genome assembly GCA_006408675.1 of Madoqua kirkii. Classification (NCBI taxonomy): domain Eukaryota; kingdom Metazoa; phylum Chordata; class Mammalia; order Artiodactyla; family Bovidae; genus Madoqua; species Madoqua kirkii. The sequence goes on along the minus strand of SJYC01146704.1, from coordinate 1,851 downwards.
TCCTTTGCTGTCCAGTCTTTGTTTCAAAAGGGGATGTTGGGTAAGTCAAGGCAAACATCTCCTTCCTCTTTCAAAGATGATGAAAATGGAGAGAGCTATGTTTAACTGGTAGATCTGGCTGGTCTGTCTGCTAAGGCAGAGAATCTGCTAATAACCTTCAAAGACCTGATACTGGTAGGAAAACTAATTCCTAAGGCTGAACTGGTTCAAAATGAGAATACAATCAAGAAGTAGTAAAGAAAGGTTTTCTCCTATATGAGAGGAGGCAGAACTCATTGTCGATACCTTTCTGCATACTAAGAAGAGATTCCAGCCAAGTGGGCATAACTGCTTGTGGCTAATTTTGCACAAATGTGATTTCAAAATGTGACCCTCCTCTTGCCAAGCTGAGACTCAGGTGAGGATCTAGAGAGGGATGGAGATTATGTGGTAGTGGAGATGGAATGGGACAGGAGCTCTGTAGCTTAGGGCAGGTCCAGGTTAATAAGTATACATCAGACAATGGGACAGAGCAATGGCAGCTACCTAAATTTAACTGACATTCATTGAGTGCATGATACAGGTCAGTCACTTTGTAAAGTATCCGAGAAAGAAGGAAAAATGTTCCTTGCCTCTAAGGAACGTACAGTGTAATGTACAGTCCGGTATTTAGGTAACCACTCCCAGCCCCCTCTTGCCTGTTGGCCTTAATCTTAGTGCTCTGGTGGTTTGAACATCTCTTCCCACTCATAAGTTATGTCATCACTGGAGTGTAAATGCATGCATACCAGCTGCTCCTGCAAGTATCCCACATGATTTCCTTGTTATCAGGATTAAGAAATGCAGCATTTTAAGTCTGTGAAGAGTTATCAGTTCTTCAAAGAAGACACACAGGTAGACAAAAGGCACATGAAAAGCTGCCTAACATTGCGAATTATTGGAGAAATGCAAATCAAAACTACAATGAGTTTGACCACATTAGTCAGAATGGCCATCATCAAAAAGTCTACAAATAATAAATGCTGGAGAGGGTATGGAAAAAAGCGAACCCTCCTACACTGGTGGTGGGAACGTAAGTTGGTGCAGTCACTATGGAAACAGTATGGAGGTTCCTTAAAAGCTAAAACTAGAGCTACTATATGATCCTGCAATCCCACTCCTGGGTATGTATCTGGAGAAAAACATAATTCAAAGATACATGCACCCCTATTTTCATAGCACACTATTAACAAAAGTCAAGACGAGGAAGCAACCTAAATGTCCATTCACAGATGCTGTCTCTTATACACATCTTCCATGGAATTCTCCAGGCAAGAATACTAGAGAGGGTTGCCATTTCCTCCTCCAGGGAATTTTCTGGGCCCAGAGATTGAAACTGTGTCTCCTGTATCTGCAGGAGGATTCTTTTACCACTGAGCCTGAGGCTGCCACAGCTGGCCTAGACCAATGACATCCCACCCTCAGTGATCAGATTGTCTAAGTTCCTAAAAAGGACACAACCCTTAAGATGGCAACCAAAACCAGAGCTTGATAGCATAGTAGAAAAAAGGAAACAGCTCCCTGGCAGGCAACCAACAGTGTCTGCGACAAAGAAATTTGGTCCCTTGACCTCTAGTTGAATTAGGAGTTTGGAATTAAAACATATACACTACTACATGTAAAATAGATAATGAAGAAAGACCTATTATATAGCACATAGAAATATATTTAGTATCTAGTGATAACCTATAATGAAAAAGAATCTGATCAGTTATCTATTTTATATACAGTAGGTTTGACATATATACTTTACCATGTATAAAACAGATAACTAGTGAGAAACTACTCTAAAGTGCAGGGGAAAAAAAAGAAGGTATAACCTGTTTGCAGGAC
>SJYC01146703.1:0-53111 GCA_006408675.1 Madoqua kirkii | reverse complement strand
ATTAACCCTATTAAGTTAACCATATTAAGTTAACCTTAAAACTTTCCAACATATAGTAGGTGCAGACAAATACTGTTTGATTCCACTTATATGAGATACCTAGAATAGTCAAACTCATAGAGTCAGAAAATACATTGGTAGATGCCAGGGTTTGGGGGTAGGCAGGAGACGGGGAATGGGGAGCTAGTGTTTATTGAGGACAAAATTTCGGTTTAGGAAGATAAAAAAATTGGGGAGGCAGATGATGGTGAGAGTTTCACAACAATGTGAATGTACTTAGTACCACTAAACTGTACAGTTAAATATGGTTAAAATAGTGTGCTTTATATTATGTGACTTTTACTACAATAAAAAACCTTAAAAAAAGAAAAAAGAATCTGAAAAACTATATATAACTGAATCACTGTGCTGCATACCTGAAATATTATAAATCAATTACATTTCAATAACAATTTTAAAAATAGTTATCAGGCACCCCTACTATATGAGCCAGATGGTATGAGGCATACAAACATACTAATAAATGAGAAATCCTGTACTTCCAGGAAACCACAGATTGGAATATATAATTTTCACAGTGAAAGTCAGAGCAAACATTAGGTGAAGAGCAAGGATTGGAATGATGCAGATAATAAGTGCTAGGGAAGTTGAATTCAGTGCCTCATGAGCACTTCAGAGTGCTGAGTACTGAGTCAGGCCCCTGGGACCCAGGAATGAATAAGGTCAATTCCTTCTCTTCCAGGAGCTAATGTACAATAGTAATGGTACAGTACTGTTAGTCATATTGACTACCATTTATGAAGCCCCAGTTATTATTGCGGAAAGCGCTGGTGGCCCAGTGATAAAGAAGCTGCCTGCAGTGCAGGAGATGCGGGTTCAATCCCTGGGATGAGAAGATCCCCTGGAGAAGGAAATGGCAATCCACTCCAGTATTCTTGCCTGGGAAATCTCGTAGATAGAGGAGCATGGTGGGCTACAGTCCATGGGGTCCCAAAAGAGTCAGACATACTTAGTGACAAAACAACGATAATTATTATTATGCATTTCTATGTGATTTCCATATAATAGTTCATTTATTTATTGGTTAATCCTGTGAAGAATTAATATTATCCCCATTTTAGAGACAAGAAGACTGAGGCAGGGACAGTAACTTTCCCAAGATTAATGAAGAATCTAGCAATTTATCAATTTTACCTGTAATAGATTTAGATATGGAAAAACTAGGCTGTTAAAGCAGAGGAGACATGGTTGCAAGTGGACTGCTAGCCCACCCTGGGATTGTTAGTAGGTTAGAGAGCTGCCCTGGTGGCTCACTGGTAAAGAATCTGCCTGCCAGTGCAGGAGCCACGGGAGACAAGAGTTCCATCCCTGGAGAAAGAAATGGCAACCCACTCCAGTATTCTTGCCTGGAAATCCCAAGGACAGAGGAGCCTAGCGGGCTACAATCCAAAGAGGTAGACATGACTGAGTGTGAGTGAGTGAGTAGCTGCTTAGATTGCCTGCACATTCCCCCAGCACTGCTGGAACCACTGAGCCCCAGGGATGTCGCTGGCCCACAGCTGGGCCTGCCACTATAGAAAACAGAGAACTCAGGGAAGAAAACTGTAGCAGAGCTTTCTTCCATGCACATGCACTGAGCTGAACTGAGGTTTATTGAGGACATTTGGTTCTTGGGATGCCTGGAGTTAGAATCCCATGGAAAATTACAGTTGAATCAGGGGGTAAATCTCCCTAAGTATGTAGTCTAATTAAAGCCATCAACACCAGCCAATGAATGATAGGAGGGCTGCTTGGCATCCTACATCCAGCTCAGCCTCCCATGGACCTTGAGTAGACTGAGAAGCTTTGGGAAGGCAGATGTCGATCTGCATTATCTTCCTCTCTTTACAGACTCAATACATCCCTCCTGACCCTCATCATCTTTTAAAAATAACACAATCAATTATCAGTTTTATCTAGAGGTGGCTGTGATATCGTGATTTATAATAATAAATATATGTTCAGGCTTCATCCCCTTTCCTGGCAGAGGTCCTAAAACCCTTGGAATTTCCCAAGTGATGAGAGTCATAAAGGTGAAAAAAAGAGTGTTTTAATATTCACAACAAGGTTCTTTGAAACACAGCTGAATTGTTAATGAGATGAGTTTTGGGAAAGCCCGTAGATAACCACTCATTTGTTGCTGTTCATTTGCTCAGTTGTGTCCCACTCTTTGTGACCCCATGATTGCAGCACACCAGACTTCCCTGTCCTTCACTATCTCTTTGCATTAGGTGGCCAAAATATTGGAGCTTCAGTTTCAGTCCTTCCAATGAATATTCAGATCTGATTTCCTTTAGGATTGACTGGTTTGGTCTCTTTGCTGTCTAAGCGACTCTCAAGAATCTTCTCTAGCATCACAATTTTGAAGCACCAATTCTTCAGTGCTCAGCTTTCTTTATGGTCCAGCTCTCACATCTATACATGACTACTGGAAAAACCGTAGCTTTGACTATATGGACCTTTGCTGGCAAAGTGATGTTTCTGCTTTTCAGTATACAGTCTAGGTTTGTCATAGATTTTCTTCTAAGGAGCAAGGGTCTTTTAATTTCATGGCTGCAGTCACTGTCCACAGTGATTTTGGAGCCCAAGAAAATAAAATCTGTCACTATAACATTTCTTCCTCATCTATTTGTCATGAAATGATGACATCCAGTCCTATCTCTTAGCTTTTTGAATGCTGAGTTTTAAGCCAGCTGTTTCACTCTCCTCTTTCACTTTCATCAAGAGGCTCTTTAGTCCCTCTTTGATTTCGGCCATTAGGGTGGTATCATCTGCATATCTGAGGTTAGTGATATTTCTCCTCACAGTCCTGATTCTGGCTTGTGCTACATCCAGCCCTGCATTTTGCATGATGTACTCTGCATTTAAGTTAAATAAGCAGAGTAACAATATACAGCCTTGATGTACTCCTTTCCCAATTTGGAACCAGTCTGTTTTTCCATGTCAGTTCTAACTGTTGCTTCTTGACCTGCATACAGGTTTCTTAAGAGGCAGGTAAGGTGGTCTGGTATTCCCATCTCAGAGTTTTCAATAGTTTGATCCACACAGTCAAAGGCTTTAACATACTCAATGAAGCAGAAGTAAATGTTTTTCTGGAATTTCCTTGCCTTCTTATATTCCAACAGATGTTGGCACTCATAGGGGATGGCTGTCAGGAGAACCAACCACCTGATTAGAATGTTGGAACTTTTAGCCCCTTCTCCACCTCTGCAAAGAGGAGGGGGTCTGGACGTTGAATCAGTCACCAGTGGCCAATGATTTAATCCATTATATCTGTATACTGAAGTCTCCATAAAAACCCCTAAGCATGAGATTCAGAGAGCTTCCAGGTTGGTGACCAAAAATGAATCCACATTCAGGGAGCATGGCACAAACCAGACTCCCAGAGAATAGACGCTCCTGTGCTGGGAATCCTTTTGGACCTATTCCTGCATCTCTTCATATTATAATATCAGAAATAGTAAACATTTTCCTGAATTCAGTTAGTTAGTCTAGTAAATTATCAAACCCAGGGTTGGGGAGTGGATAGATCAGTCAGAGTCGAAGTAATAACCTGGAATTGGGACTGCCATCTGAAGTGGGTGCAGTCCTGTGGGGTTGAGCTCCTAATCAGTGAGATTTGATGCTGTCTCTAGGTAGATAGTCTCAGAATTGAGTTAAATTATAGGACACCAGGCTAGTGTTGGAGAGTCACTTAGTGTGGGAAGGAACCCCTACATATTTGGAGTACAGAAGTTTTCTGTGAGTAGAGAAGAAAATTGTAGCATATGACCTACATTTGCTAGAGGTTTCAGTCTGTCACCTACTAAACCATGGACAGCTCTAAAATGACCCTTTAGGCTGTAGGGATCTATTTGAGCCCTAGGAACTGGACTCTTGAATTCAGCATGATGCCCAATCTGCATGCTTACATTTCTCTTCATTCCTGGTAAATTTCATACCTCCTGCTGGAAGAAACAAATTAACTCCCTACTCCTACATTATCACACACACACACACACACACACACACACACACACACCCCAAAACTAACTTATCTCATCTCTAGAAGGCAACCCACTCCAGTACTCTTGCCTGGAAACGCCCATGGACAGAGGAGCCTGGTGGGCTGCAGTCCATGGGGTCACGAAGAGTCAGACACGACTGAGTGACTTTACTTTCACTTTTCACTTTCATGCATTGGAGAAGGAAATGGCAACCCACTCCAGTGTTCTTGCCTGGAGAATCCCAGGGATGGGGGAGCCTGGTGGGCTGCCGTCTATGGGGTGGCACAGAGTCGGACATGACTGAATCGACTTAGTGGCAGCAGTAGCAGCAGATATTTCTAGAGTCTTCTGATTAGAAGAAAATGTTCCTCAGCTTTCTGGAAGGGCCTGAGATGGACAAATAGGAAGGAGATTCACAAAGAAAGGGACAAATTTCTCTTAAAGAATCTATCCTTTTCTTCCTTTTTTCTTTCCTTCTTTCCTTTCCTCCTTTCTTTCCTCCCTTTTCTCTCTCTCTCTTTCTTGCTTTCTTTCTTTAACAAGTGTTCAGTGAGTCCCTGCTTGGTGTGAAGCTCTGAGCCAGGCACTAGAGACACAGAGAGAAATAAGACGAACATGGTCTGTGCTCTCAGGGGTTTGTAGTCCACTGGCAGCAACAAAATATTCAATTATAAATTAAAGTAAGTGCTACAAAGGATATAGATAAGACAACAGAGACAATGGGCAGAGGGCAAACCTACCATACTTTTGTGGTCAAGGGAGGGGACCACATTTAAAGCAAAACCTAAGGCCCAAGGAATCAGTCCTGGAGAATCTTCCAGGCTGAGGAAACACTTTCCTTTGAGACACCGTGGTAAAGAGAGACTTAAGTGTTGAGGAAGTTAATTAAGATAGGTCCTGTGGCTGGATACTGAGGGGAAGGAGAGAATGAGGAAGTGAGAATGAAACAGCAGACAGGAACCCTGGAAAGGATTTTGCACGTTATTCCAAGTGCAGTGAGAGGTCACAGGAAGGCAACATACAATGACAATTCCTCCTTCTCAGAAACTATGTCACCTCACTTCTAGAGCAGAGGGGAGGATGGTTGAGGGGAGAGTGGTGAGGGAAGAGTATCTGGTTTCCTCTGGAACCTCTGAGCTTTAGAAAGAACTATGCCTGACTATAAATTACGCTGTCACCTGTGGTGTTGACAATTCCAGTATTAGCACTGGATGGTCTTCAAAGAAGAACTTGAAGAAGAAAGAAAGCTTTAAGAGGAAGTTCTGAATGGGATAATTGTGACATCTTCAGGTATGACTCATTTTGCACTGAACTTCCTCTAGTGGTATAGCCTGAGTGAGACGGGGTCAAAATAAAGACATACTGAGCAAGTATCCCTTGCTTAGCACTATGGTAGGTACTGAGATGGCTGCAATAATTGGTCGCTATCCTCAAGGACTTTAAAGTTATAGTAAGAGTGGTAGAAAGAGGACATGAGAACAGTCCCATAATAATGAGCCCAGACATGCATAACCTCCATTCTGGGTGTCTAGTTGATATCTCACAACACGGAATTCAAAGTGGCAGAGGGATAAGGACTTGGAAGAGAAGCTTACAATCATTAGTGAGGCTTAGCAAAGCAAATGGGCTTCCCAAGTGGCTCACTGGTAAAGAATCCACCTGCAATGCAGATGTGAGTTTGGATCCCTTGGTCTGGGAAATCCCCTGGAAGAGGAAATGGCAATCCACTCAAATATTCTTGCCTGGGAAATCCCATGGGCAGAGGATCCTGGCGGGCTACAGTCCATGGGGTAGAGAAGAGTTGGATATGACTTAATGACTAAACAACAGCAATGTATATATATGAAGTTTAGAAAGACGGTACCAACAATCCTACATGCAGGGCAGCAAAGGAGACACAGATGTAAAGAACAGACTTTTGGACTCAGCGGGAGAAGGCGAGGGTGGGATGATTTGAGAGAATAGCATTGAAACATGTATATCACCATTTGTAAAATGGATGATCAGAGCAAGAAGCATGAAGCAGGGCAGCCAAAGCCGGTGCTCTGGGCCAACCCAGAGGGGTGAGGTGGGGAGGGAGGGGGGTTCAGAATGAGGGAGACACACGTATCCCTGTGGTTGATTCATTTGAGGTATGGCAAAGCCATCACAATATTGTGAAAATAATTACCCTCCAATTAAAATAAATAAATAAGTTAAACAACAGCAACGACAAGCCAAGCAAACAGGTAAGCGAGAATGCTAAGATTCTCCTCACATGCTGTTATTTCTTCCCACAGGATTATTCCAGACATCTGGAAGAGAGTAGCTAGCTGGGATCTCTTTTCTCTATTCATCCTACACCTTTACCTTTGGTGGAAAACTTGTTGAAATAACAGGGATCCTGCCTGTCATGTCATTTCCAAAACTTTGAAAGACCAAAGGGAGCAGTCCTTTAGTTTTATCATAGGGATGGGGGCCTGTCTCCAGGGTCATATTGGCCCTTTTTGATAACAGCCAGGAGTTAGGAAGGAAAACAGGTTGCACAGAGCTTGTGTAGAGAAAATTTGGGTGTTAAGGCTTAAATGCCACTGAGGTTGTATGCTGTCATAGTAGAATTCAGAGTCTGGGCCTGTCACCTCAAGTAAGACATTTGGAGGGGCTTCCTTGGTGGCTCAGTAGTAAAGTATCCATCTAGCGATGTAGGAGACACAGGTTCAGTCCCTGATCCAGGAAGATCCCAAAAGCTTTGGGGCAGCTGAGTCTGTTCACCACAAATATTGAGCCTGTGCTCTAGGGCCTGGTAGCTGCAACTACTGAGTCAGTGCGCTGTAACTACTACAGCCCGTTTGCCTAGAGCCCGTGCTACACAGCAAGAGAAGCGAGGAGAAGTTTGCATAACGTAACTAGAGGTAGCCCCCGCTCTCCACAAACAGAGGAAAGTCCATGTAGCAAGGAAGAGCAAGTACAGCCAAAAATGAATAAAGACATTTGATCTTATTCAAATGAACACGTTTCACCAATTGATAAATTCTAACCAGTGATATCTTTCACTCTTACTAGTTCTAGATTCCAGGACAACTAGGGTCAACTAGTTTTTCCCTCTCCTGGTCATGAGATAGAAAACTCAGGAAATGGCTGTTAACAAGGACTTCAAACTGTGACCCAAAGCACACAGTTGAGTGCTAAGACCTCTCTTTGAATCTGGGTTCCTTCACATATTAGTAGTACGATGCTGAACAAGTTAATGCCTTTGAGCCAAAGTTTCCCGATCAGTAGAATTAATTTAGTGTCCGTACATTAGACTGTTGAAGAGGAAAAAGTGAAATGAAATACATGAAAGATCTGAATGAGGCCCAAGGTACTACACAGATATGAATCAGTCCTATTACACAGAGCACTGAGGTTGGTAATGAGCACAACCACTGCCTTCCCCAGCTCAGGTACCACCAGCTGTCACGTGGAGGTCAGGGGTCTAAAGAGCCAGTTTCACATTTCATCCATCTGATGCTATAGGTCTAGAGCCTAGTGCTTAGAAGTTTTCAAAGTTCTATTAAGCTATTTGAGACATGAGACGTGGAAAGAAATATACCTCTGAAACCTGAAAACTGTTATGTTGAAAAAAAGGGAAGGAATGTTCAAGTAAATGTCTATAAAATATAAAATGTTTCTTTGAATTAGTCAACTTCAATAGACCTTAACTGAAACTGAATTATATATCAATTGTTTAGTGTGTGATAAGGGTGCATCTTAACATACTTAATTTGATGCAAGGTAGGATCTCTAAATGGAGAAGGAAATGGCAACCCACTCCAGTATTCTTGCCTGGAGAATCCCAGGGACGGGGGAGCCTGGTGGGCTGCCGTCTATGGGGTCGCACAGAGTCGGACACCCTGAAGCGACTTAGCAGCAGCAGCAGCAGGATCTCTAAAAGGAAGTTCCTAGAGCCTGAGTGATATCCCGGCAGCTCTGTCTGTGTCAGTGGAGCATGTGAGCCAGGAACAAAGGCCTTTTTTCTTTCTCCTACTTAAACCCACATTCATCTGTTACAGTCTGGCATCACATCTAATTTTAACAGCATCATAGATGCTCTTTTTATTACTTTTCTTCCTCTAGTGTCCTGCAGCTTATCCATAGGAGCTACAGAAGATGGACTGGCCCCAGTTTTATTCAAACTGAGATGAGATATGCCCAGTTGCTGTATGTTTTGAGGAAGGTTTGTACTCCAGGAAGATCACCTTCATTCCCCTCTTCCTCTCACTCCCTGTGGTATCCATGGGGCTCTGGTTATTTGCAAGTATTTATTGAATTGTAAGAAGGCTCCTTGGTCAGGCTGGCCTGAGTGGGAGCTAAGAGGTTTTGTGAAAACAGGTGGACCACATATCAGGCTCCCTTCTTGCCTCTGACACTTCACTGTCTGACCTCGGGCAAGCCCTTTTCCTGTCTGCTCTTCCACTGGCTTATCTGTGCAATGAGATGTGTAACATACAGGAGAGTGAGTGCTCAATCACTCAGTTGTGTCCGACTCTTTGCAATCCCATGAACTGTGTAGCCCACCAGGCTCCTCTGTCCATGGGATTCTCCAGGCAAGAATACTGGAATGGGTTGCCATTTCTTCTCCAGGGGATTTTCCTGACCTAGGGATTGAACCTGGGTCTTTGGCATTGCAGGCAGATCCTTGACCACTGAGCCACCAGGGAAGCTCTATGTAGGAAAGTGGATGAGCAGTATATCCAGCTTTTATGTATTATGCTTCTGATTGTAATTCTGAATGACTCTGTCATCCACGTGAGTGCCGAAGGAAGACCCTCAGTAGGTAGACACTTCCATGATCTACTCCATGAAGAGAGGTCAAGCTTCCACTCTCCTTGGCTTCTTCCTTTCTTCCAAGTTGACAAAACTTCCTAAGTTTGGAAAGCAGTCTGATGGACTTGCCTGATGAAGTGTTGCTTAAACTGTTATCATTAAACTCCAAATGTAATGAAACTCTTTCATCTTAGAAATAGAAAGCCGCTTGACATTTATTTCCCCCCAGTTAATCACCCACCTTCCCCTCAGGGCTCTCTGCGATGGGGGATGAGGGAAGACGGGAGAGCTGAGTTACCCACACTGTTGGCTACCCTCTGCTGGCACCCGCCAGCTACCTGTGCTCTAATTTGGTTCAGGTATTGGTGCCCACACTTTTCAGGGGAAGACAGGGCCCTGCCTAGCCATAGGAGGGGAGAGAATATGGATTAGATAGTCCAATCATAGTAATTCCATTCCTTTTGTCTTTAATTTTGTGCTCCGTCCAATGTGATGTGAAGTGAAATCTGCTAAACTGAGGAAATCCGCTAAAACAAGATTTTACAAAATCTTGTTTCGTAAAAAGGATGCAAGGAACTTCCCTGGTGGGTCCAGGGGTTAAGAATCTGCCTTCCAATTCAGGGGATGGGAGTTTGATCCCTTGTCAGGGAGCTAAAATCCCATATAACAACTACTGAGCCCCCACACTCTAGAACACCTGCTCTGCATCAAGAGAAGCCCTTGTATCACAACAGGAGAAGCTCAGGCCCCTAGAGAAGGCCCTGCACCCCACAACCAGAGACCACTGTGCGCCACAATGAAGAGCTGTGCAACCACACTGAAAAAAAAAAACAATTTGAGGGGAATGTAAGGTAGTCATGCTCCTTCTTTTCCTGCCTCCTCATGTCACTGTGTGAGTTTACAGAGCTTGAAAGTGTAGCAGTTATCTGGATTCCATGAGCAGAAATACCTACAAGCTGGTAGAGAGACAATGAAAGAAACGTGGGTCTTTGGTAACATCTTGAAGCTGCTCATTCGTGTAATGGTGGGACTTCTCTGCTTTGGAAGGTCTGATGGTGAGAGAATAATTTGTCCTGTTGCTCGGAGCCACATCTGGTTGGTTTTGCTGTTACAAAGCCTGCTGGGCTTCCCCAGTGGTCCAGTGGCTTAAGAATCTGTCTACCAATGCAGGGGACATGGGTTTGAGCCCTGGTCTGAGAAGATCCCACATGCTACCAAAGTAGTTAAGCCTGTGTGCCCCAACTACTGAGCCTGGGCACCCTAGAGCATGTGCGTCACTGCTGTGAGAAGCTAGCTCACCACGATGAAGAGGAGCCCTCACTTACTGCAACTAGAGAAACCTGCGCACACTAATGAAGACTCAGTGCAGCCATAAATAAATAAATAAATTCGAGAAAACCAAAAGAGCAGCTTGCTGCTGAATGAAGCTGCCTCTTTGATGTCCACATTTCCCTTTCTGCTTGGAGCAGGTTTGGGAGAAGCTATCCCAAAGGTCAAGGATCCTCAGAGGGCGGCCTCATAGGAAAGCTTTTCAAATCAGTCCGTAATGTAGGACTGAGGGGAGGAAGTCCAAAGCCCCTACAGGATTGGGAAGTAAATCCTAAACCTGCAACCAAAAAGCTGAAATTTATTTGACCTCTTATGTCTTTAACTTTGAAATCCATCTGAAATTCTCATTGTTTCCTAGTATTTTTTTTTTGCACATGCTAATAGTTTGCCTACTTACCGATTAAATTATTTAATTTCTCCTACCTTGCACATTTTTAATGTAAATTAATACTGGACTGACCCCCGGCAATGTATTCACATGATGCGAACAAACAGAGCACCTACTTCCAGAGGTGTATGTAGACAGAACCTGCAAAGGCCCATGGGATTGTTATTGCAAAAATGAAAGAGGCTGAAGGAAGAGGAAGTATGGGGGGAGGTTTAGCAACTTTCCCTTCCCCTCAGGCCTCAGCTTAGAGATTCTAGGCAGATGATGGTGACACAAGCCTTGCACAGACCACATTCCTGCCTGGGATGAGGTTTGTGCAGGTGAATTCCCAGGCTATATAGGTGACTCCTGAAAGTCTTGAGTCATTAAACCAAGAACCCAAATGATTTGCCCCAGGCCGTTGCTCAGTGTCAGGGACAGGGTCTCACTTCCACTATGCCAGCCTCACCCACCCTGACAGGCTGCCCTTCAATCAAATGTGAAAGGGCAAATCACTGACATCATTTTGGGTAAGTCCTTTCTGTATCCCTTTCATCTAAATCCATCCTTTTCTTTTGTGAAAGCCTCCTAGAATATCAGCTCAGGGAATCCAGAAAGCTTGCTTCTCCTGTTCTCTGTTGGATCCTCACTGCCTTCTACTGTGTCTGGCACACAGTATAGGCTTCATAAATATTTTTTGAATGACTGACTTTGAAGAGAGCAAATTGGGAATACTCTGAAGGCCATTTCGTAGTAGGAGAGATGCAAGTGCTTTGCGAGTTGAGATGATAGAAAATGAGAGGAACAAATGAAGATGGGACCTTGGAAACCCATAAAATCTCAGAAGGCACCCAAAGAAGGAGCTTCTGGAGGAGGTGGGTGTGGCGCCAAGGATGACACACTGGAAGAGATGCTGTGCAAGTGCTCAGGAAGCTCGTGGGAGAGCCCAGTTCATTTTTGCTTGTGAGAAGACCTGTGGGCCTGAGTGGAAGGTCTGAGACAGGCCATGTTCTTGTGGCCTGGGACAGAACTGTGGTCCACCCCCTTAGTACCCCACCCATGGCCTGGCCAGTAGGACTAATGACAAGATTTTCCTAGGTCCCAGCACAATGTTGTCTTCCTTGTCAATTACCCAACACATTCTCAGAACACTAGTCAACACGGAGTGGGTGGCTTCCACACCCTGGAGGAAAGGCTGCGGGGAAGCCCCTGAATTACTGTTACGGCTTGCTTGCAGGCCTCTGTGCCAGCCCCCACTGCCTGACTGTCTGTGCGTGGCCTTTGCTTGCTTGGCTCTCTCTATGTCTGTGACAGGCTGGCCTCTCTCTCTGGGTTTGAGAACCTCTTGAATCCTTTGGTTCTGTTCCATCTGCTCCTTCAGATACCTTACCTCTCCAATTATATTAACCAGAGTAGGGGGAAATGAAGTCAAAGGTTGCCATGCTGTGCTTAGTCACTCTGTCCTGTTCAACCCTCTGCAACCCATGGACTATAGTCCACCAGGCTTATCTGTGTCCATGGGGATTCTTCAGGCAAGAATACTGAAGTGAGTTCCATCCCTCCTCCAGGGCATCTTCTCAACCACGGGACTGAATCCAAGTCTCCTGCATTTCAGGCAAGTTCTTTCTCATCTGAGCCACCAGGGAAGCCCCAAAATAGTGGAGTGGATAGCTCATCCCTTCTCCAGGGGATCTTCTCAACCCAGGAATCGAACCAGGGTCTCCTGCTTTACACGCGGATTCTTTACCAGCTGAATTACCAGGGAAGCCCAAAGTTAAAGGTTGTCAGCTATCAAAGATATAATGAAGAAAATGCTTCATTAGCGTTTCCCCTAGCAAAATCTTCCCTTTCCATAGACCATGATCTTGCACCATTTGTAAATTTATTTGACTCAGAAGAATTATTTTTGGAAGTTCTTATGAATGAAACGCATATGTTTATTGAGATAGCTAGTGTACTGACAAATATTTATTACATTAATCCAGAAATAACTGTTTTAACTACCTTACTTCAGGATGCTTATTTCCGAAACAATAAAGGTTCTATCCAGGAAAAAAAAAAAAAGTGTTCTCAGCTGATTGGGCTTCCCAGGTGGTGCTACTGGTTAAGAATCCATCTGCCAATGCAGGAAACATAAGACTCAGGGTTGATCCTTGGGTTGGGAAGATCCCCTGGAGGAGGACATGGCAACCCAGTCCAGTATTCTTGCCTGGAGAATCCCATGGATAGTGGAGTCCTGGCAGGCTACAGTTCACGGGGTTGCAAAGAACTGGACACAAGGTGGGAGACGAGCCCTCGTGGTTGCTAGGAGAACTGCTGGGACAGGCAGATTGGCTGGAGAACCGAGACTCTTGTCATGAAGTGTGCACTTGTGCTAGTTTGCCAACCCCCGGGATGGAGAGAGCCTTGCACCAGTGGCACCACACCCCAATTCTTGAAGCCGCAATGCCCTGCCTGCCCCCCACCCCAGCCTACTCCACACCACAGCCTCGCACTAGATCTAGGACTAACACCACAGGAGAAAGCACACAACCCTGGGCTACTTCTGAGCTGAACCATGGACACCTGTATGGGTGGCATACAGGTCCTCTGTGAGTGATGAGCTTGACTTGCTTCAGCAACTACTACCTTTGGAGAAGGCGCATGCTCATGGGCAACAGAGCCTGATTAAGCCTGACCCTCAGGGCTTCTGCATCAGCTGGGGAGCAGCTCTGGCCCTGACAGGACAGCGATGCTACAGAGCACAGCTTTTAGATCCCCCACACCAATCATACCTTGTACAAAGGACATAACAGCCAGCATATCCTGAGGAAGGAGGTGGCTGGCAGGCGCAATGAAACCAGCTCTTGCACCAAAGACGCTGAACGCAGACAGTCTACACAGATACACTGCCACCTAAAAACACCCCCTCGAAGACACAGTGGTTAACTGCTTCTCCTAAATTCATACAGATAGAGAAAGGTAAGTGAGATGAAAAGGCAAAGGAAGCCATCAGTATTAATAAAGCAAAAATACAACCTTATAATAGGAGTAAATATTTACAAAAGCTGTGACAAACATATCCAAAATATACAAACAGCTCATGCATCCCATTATCAAAAAAAACAAGTGATCCAGTCACAAAATGGGCACAAGACCGAGGTAGACATTTTTCCAAAGAAGAACCATGATGACCAACAGACACATGAAAGATGCTTGGCATCACTACATAATAGAGACATGCAAATCAAAACCACAATGATGTATCTCCTCATACCAGTCAAAGTGGCCATCATCAAAAAATCTGTACATATTAAATGCTGGAGAGGTTGTGGAGAAGAGGGAACCTTCCTACTGTTGGTGGGAATGTAACTGGTGTGGCTACTATGGAGAACACTATGGATGTTCTTTAGAAAACTAAAAATAGAGATACCATATGTATCTGGGAGCAATCACACTCCCAGGTACATATGCATAAAAAAATGAAAGACCTAATTGAAATGACATGTGCACCCCAATATTCATAGCAGCGCTATTTACAATAACCAAGACATGGAAACAGCCCAAGTACCCAACAACAATTGACTTAAGATGAATGTGTGCGTATGTGTATGTGTGTGAGTATTTATATATATACATATCAGTCAGTTCAGTTCAGTTCAGTTCAGTTGCTCAGTCATGTCCAACTCTTTGTGACCCTATGAACTTCAGCACTCCAGGCCTCCCTGTCCATCACCAACTCCCGGAGTTCACTCAGACTCATGTCCATCAAGTTGATGATGCCATCCAGCCATCTCATCCTCTGTCATCCCCTTCTCCTTCTGCCCCCAATCCCTCCCAGCATCAGAGTCTTTTCGAATGAGTCAACTGTTCACATGAAGTGGCCAAAGTACTGGAGTTTCCGCTCTAGCATCAGTCCTTCCAATGAACACCCAGGACTGATCTCTTTTAAGATGGACTGGTTGGATCTCCTTGCAGTCCAAGGGACTCTCAAGAGTCTTCTCCAACACCACAGTTCAAAAGCATCAATTCTTCAGTGCTCAGCTTTCTTTATAGTCCAACTCTCACATCCATACATGACTACTGGAAAAACCATAGCCTTGACTAAGATGGACCTTTGTTAGCAAAGTAATGTCTGCTTTTTAATATACTGTCTAGGTTGGTCATAACTTTCCTTCCAAGGAGTAAGCGTCTTTTAATTTCATGGCTGCAATCACCATCTGCAGTCATTTTGGAGCCCCTCAAAATAAAGTCTGACACTGTTTCCACTGATTCCCCATCTATTTCCCATGAAATGATGGGACTGGATGCCATGATCTTAGTTTTCTGAATGTTGAGTTTTAAGCCAATGTTCTCACTCTCCTCTTGCACTTTCATCAAGAGGCTCTTTAGTTCTTCACTTTCTGCCATAAGGGTGGTGTCATCTGTGTATCTGAGGTTATTGACATTTCTTCCAGCAATCTTGATTCCAGTTTGTGCTTCTTCCAGCCCAGTGTTTCTTATGATGTACTCTGCACAGAAGTTAAACAAGCAGGGTGACAATATACAGCCTTGACATACTCCTTTTCCTATTTGGAACCAGTCTATTGTTCCATGTCCAGTTCTAACTGTTGCTTCCTGACCTACATACAGGTTTCTCAAGAGGCAGGAGAGGAGTTTATAATAAAGTTTTCCTTAAAAGAAATAGAAACACTCCCTGCTGATCTTCCTCTTTTGTTTTCCAATCCAATATGAATAAAAATTAAAAAATAGACAAATCCCCTCTTTAAATTTAACTGGCTTCCTATGTGGTATTCATGCAGTGAGTCAGCCAGTTTATCTTGTTATCACTGCACTTGCCGAGTAACAAACATCCCTCCTTTTCAGGAGTTCTGATCCCAAGTCTCTGAACACCCTTGACTGTAATATTCTTTTTTAAATTTTCTGGCACATCACTTTTTTTTAAATGAATGTATTTATTTAAAATTTTTCTGTATTTACGGCGGTGTTGGGTCTGTGTTGCAGGGCATGGGCCCTTTGCAGCTGCTTGGGCCCCCAGCTGTGGCGAGCGAGGGCTGCTCCCTAGTTGTGGTGTGTGGGCTTCTGGTTGCAGTGGCTTCTCCTCTTGTTGAAAGTGCTGGCCCTGGGTGAGTGGGCTTAGTAGCTGTGGCTCACAGGCTTAGCTGGCCCCTGACATATAGGATATTCATGGACCTGGGATCAAACCCATGTCCCCTGCATTGACAGGCAGACTCCTAGCCACCAGACCACCAGGGGAGCCCCTGGCCTGCACCCTGTACGATGTGACTACTGGCCTCCTCGTAGCCACTCTCCCGGGTGGTCCCAGTGTGCCCAAGAGTCATGTCCTGGGGTAGCCCTCTCCCACGGAAAGGGGCTCATTATGTAACCAACAGAATGCCGTGGAAGTGATGCACCTTCTGATGGGGCTGATGGAAACCTAGGTCCCATCCCAATCCCAGGCTGGGCTCCTTGTGCACCTCAGCCTGTAAGTGCTGCCCTGAGGAGAAAGAGAACCCAAGAGTGAGTTTTATCTGCAGTTCACTCTACTAACTTTTCTTACATGAAGAAGTAGCTGGGCTTACAACAATGTGACTAGAGAAATGCAGTGGTGACATTTTTTTCATGCCTGATTGTGGCCACTACAAATAAACAAATGCAACTTCCTGTGTCCAGTTTTGGGTTTTTCAGCTTAAGTGATTATCTTTGATTTTGCAAAACTCATATGCGTGTGTGCTCAGTCACTCAACTGTGTCCATCTCTTTGCAACTGCAACCTGCCAGGCTCCTCTGTCCATGGGATTTTCTAGGCAAGAATACTGGAGCACATTGCCATTTCCTCATGACCTTCCTGACCCAAGGACTGAACCCCTATCTCCTATATCTCCTGCACTGGCAGGCAGATTCTTTACTGCTGAGCCACCTGGAAAGCCCTACCTACTCATATAGTTAAAGCTTAATATCAGGTTTCCTGACTCAAAGTCAACCACACTTTTTTTTCTTTGTTAGTTTATAGAAATCTGTTGGGTTGCAACCAACAGGCCTTGTGGGAAGAATTTCTTGTGTCTGTGCTCATCAGTGACGTCTGGGCAGCTTGCCTCTGGATCACTAAGGGGGCCCTTGACATTCAGTGTTACATATCATGTCACTGTTTGTTTTGGACACTTATTTACTGGTAATAGTTGAGAAATAAGTGCTCTGGTTTCTGCTACAAACTCTTAGGTTTTGGCATCTTCCTTGAACTGAAAGAAATAACTATGTGTACTATGTTTTACATTTCATTGGCTCTCATTCAATATAATCCCAGCAGTTGTTTTTACTGCTGTATGAGTTAGTGCCAGAAAAGACAGTCCTGGCTGGAAAGAGGGGGATGCAGGAAACTGATGCTGGAAAGAGCAAAGGAAACCACTGACAAAATGAAAATACCACCTACTGAATGGGAGGAAATGTTTGCAGATGACATGATTAATAAGGGGTTAATATACAAAATATACATACATCTTATACAACTCAGTAAAAAAATTCAATAACCAAATTAAAATATGGACAGAAGATCTAAATAGACTCTTTTTTTTTTTTTTGGTAGAAGATATACAGATGGCCAAATAGGCACACGGAAAGATGCTCCACATCACCAATTATTAGAAAAATGCAAATTAAAACAATGAAATATCACCTCAGACGAATCAGGATGGCTATCATCAAAAAGACAATAAATAACAAGAGACTGTAGAGAAAGGGGAAACTTTGTGCAGTGTTGGTGGGAATGGAAGTCGGTGCAGCCACGGTGCTTGGATGGCATCACTGACTCAAACGACACGAGTGTGAGCAAACTCCGGAAGACAGTGAAGGGCAGGGAGGTCTGGCGTGCTGCAGTCCGTGGGGTCACAAAGAGTCAGACTCGACTGAATGGCTGGGTGAGGGCAGCGTTCATGGCAGCATTATTCACAAAGCCAGGATATGGAGGCAGCCCAAGGGTCCATCAACAGGTGAGTGATTGAAGACGTGGTGTGTATGTGTGTATACGCGATGCAGTACTGCTAGGCCACTAAATAGAAGGCAGTTCTGCCATTTGATGAACCTAGGGAGAACGGTGCTTAGTGAAATATGTCAGAGAAAGACAAGTACTCTTTTTTATCATGTACATATGGAATGTAAAAAGTGAAACAAATGGTTGTATATAACAAAACAGGAAATAGATTCAGGGATATAGAGAACAAATAAGTGTTTACCAGTTGGGAGAGGGGCAAAATAAACGTATGGGATTAAGAAATAAAAAGTCTTTTGTATGAAATAGATAACCGACAAGGATATATTGTGCAACACATGAAAATACAGTCATTATTTTGTAATAACTTTACATGGAATATAATCTATGAAAATATTGTTGTGTAACTGAAACTAATATAGCATTTAAAATAAACTATACTTCAATTTAAAAAAAAACATGGTCAAAAAATAAGAAAATTTTAACTGACTAAAAATTTTAATCTATATTTAGGGTTATTTAGGGAAACAGTGGAAACCATGTCAAACTTTATTTTTCTCGGCTCCCAAATCACTGCAGATGGTGATTGCAGCCATGAAATTAAAAGATGCTTACTCCTTGGAAGAAAAGTTATGACCAACCTAGATAGCATATTCAAAAGCAGAGACATTACTTTGCCGACTAAGGTCCGTCTAGTCAAGGCTATGGTTTTTCCAGTAGTCATGTGTGGATGTGAGAGTTGGACTGTGAAGAAGGCTGAGTGCCAAAGAATTGATGCTTTTGAATTGTGGTGTTGGAGAAGACTCTTGAGAGTCCCTTGGACTGCAAGGAGATCCAACCAGTCCATTCTGAAGGAGATCAGCCTGTGGAAGAAAAGTTATGACCAACCTAGATAGCATATTCAAAAGCAGAGACATTACTTTGCCAACAAAGGTCCGTCTAGTCAAGGCTATGGTTTTTCCAGTAGTCACGTATAGATGTGAGAGCTGGACTGTGAAGAGGGCTGAGCGCCGAAAAACTGATGCTTTTGAACTGTGGTGTTGGAGAAGACTCTTGAGAGTCCCTTGGACTGCAAGGAGATGCAGTCCATTCTAAAGGAGATTGGTCCTGGGTGCTCTTTGGAAGGATTGATGCTGAAGCTGAAACTCCAATACTTTGGCCACCTCATGCGAAGAGTTGACTCATTGGAAAAGACTGATGCTGGGAGGGGCACAGGAGGAGAAGGAGATGACAGAGGATGAGATGGCTGGATGGCATCACTGATTCGATGGACAGGAGTCTGAGTGAACTCTGGGAGTTGGTGATGGACAGGGATGCCTGGCGTGCTGCGATTCATGGGGTTGCAAAGGTTGGACATGACTGAGCGACTGAACTGCAAACCCTGTAGATAGCTGGACGGGCGTTGCTGGCATTTCCCTTTTCACTTGTAGAGATGGGACATGTCTGTCTGTGCTCTCATAGTGGGGTGTGTGTGAAGATAACTGTTGAGCTGCAGGGACTGGTTGGGCAGAATCGCACCAACTGCTGAGAGCAGGGCCTGGGCAGTGCTGAATGTGCTCTAGATGCCGAGTCCTGTCGGTCTCATGACTGCGGGGCAGCCACTTTGATTATTCCCGTTTTACTGTGAAGAAACAACCACTAATGATGAAGCAAAGTTATTTCTTCATCAAACGAAGGTTTCTTGAGTGCCTCCTGTGTGCCGGGCACCGTGCAGGGTGTGGGGTCAGGGTGAATCACACAGACTTGTAGTGTCACGTGTCACAGTACTGGAGGACAGGCATGTACTTCCGGGTCAGGTGCCGTAAGGCCGTGACAGTCGGTCAGCGGGGAGGGGTCGGTCAAGGGTGATGGGCAGAGGTGGTGGCTGACGCGAGAAGGCCTGTCTGGGGAGGGGCGTCATGAGCGAGGTGAGAGAAGCTGGAGAGCACGCCAGGCTGGAGAGCTCACCGTGCTGTGCTTGTCGGGGCCCAGCCTCCCAGGCGAGGGAATGGCACGTGAAGAGGCCTCCATCAGGGGTGCGTGGGGAGCAACAGGAAAACAGCTGGGAGCTCCTGAGCACGTGTGAAGGTGTTAGAAGGCGAGGCTGCCAGCAGTTACGTCAGGTCAGACTTTGCCTTTAATTTAGGTGTGACGGGGAACCCTGGAAAGACTGTGGGCTGGGATGACTTGACCTAGTTTACACTTAAAGAGATTACTGCTTGGGGAGGGAGCTGGGAAGGGTGTTTAGGTGGAGGAGAACATAGGTAACTGTGGCTGATTCATGTTGATGTTTGCTATAAACCAGCATAATAGTGTAAAGCAATTATCTTTCAATTAAAGATATATAAATTAAAAAGAACCTCCTGCTTGGGCATCATGGATACTGGGAGCCAGGAGCAGAAGCAAGGAAGCCACGTGGGAGGGGGTAGCAGCCGTGTAGCTCCAGCATTAGGCATGTATAGGGTGTAAAACGAGGTCTGAGAAGTGAGCACTCAGTGGACAGGGGTAGGAGTGAGCTTGACTGGCACACTGGGTCATGGGTTTTAGGGAACAGGTTTACAATAGAATGTGAGGCGAGGCAGGGGAGACAGTGACAGCCTTGCTTTTGCTGAGGGTGGAGACCTGAGGCTGCAGGGGTGTGTGGAGTGAGGCAGGGGTGGGCATGCCTTAGGGTGGGGGCGGCACTGTGACACTCAGTGGTCCAGCAGAGATGGGGGGTGGCTCACTAGACAGTTTCTTGACTAGGAGGGTTGCACCTGTTGCATGTGGATGTTGGCCGTAGGTAAGTAGGTGTTGATGTGAAAACCCAGGAAGTCTGGTCCCAGGGCTTAACGCCCTTCAGCACCGAGCCTGGTGCTGCCTCAAAGTGGAGGTTGGCTCAGCCATAATTAGGTGTTTTTGAGACAGTAGGAGAAATGTGAGCGTGTCTTATAATACTTACCAGGTGGTTATTAGATAAGAATAGATAGTTACTTTTAAATTTGGTCCTGGGCTATTTTATGTGAAGGGCTGGAGCAGCCTTGGATACCCAGGGGACAAGTGTGTTGATAAGCAAAATTCATTGGTTTACTTTAAAATATTCTGACTTCCCCCTCCCTCCACCTGGGCCCCTGAAGAGTGGGGGAAAATAGATAACTCCTGGCCAGGTGGTGACTTCTGAAGCTGGTGGTATGTGAATTTGTTAGGCTGTTCTCTACTTTGGTGATAGTTCTCCATTTTTCAGAATAAAAAGTCAGAAAAGTATGTGAAACACACATCTCTTGGAATGGAAGTTCCCCAGCTTTCCCTTGAAACCCTTTGAGCCCAGAGAAGACCTATGTCAGTGCTCTTCTTCCCCTGCAGGTGGCGATCACTGGGCAGCTTGGCGTAAAGCCCCAGACGGGCAGCAGCGTGCCCCTCACAGCCACCAACTTCAGGATCCAGGGCAAGGACGTGCTGCGCCTGCCGCCCTCCTCCATCACCACGGACGCCAAGGGCCAGACGGTGCTGCGCATCACCCCAGACATGATGGCCACGCTGGCCAAGTCCCAGGTCACCACAGTCAAACTGACCCAGGACCTCTTTGGGACGGGCACTGGTGCTGCAGGCAAAGGCATCTCGGCGACCCTCCACGTCACATCCAACCCCGTTCATTCCACTGACAGCCCTGCCAAGGCTGGTGTGGCCACTGCCCCATCGTCCACTCCAGCAGGGACCACTGTGGTCAAAGTGACTCCTGATCTCAAGCCAGCAGAAGCCTCGAGTTCAGCTTTTCGCTTGATGCCAGCGCTCGGTGTGAGCGTGGCCGACCAGAAGGGGAAAAACACAGTGGCCTCCTCAGAAGCGAAACCAGCTGCCACCATTCGCATCGTGCAGGGCCTGGGCGTGATGCCCCCCAAAGCAGGCCAGACCATCACAGTTGCAGCTCACACTAAGCAAGGGCCCTCAGTGGCCGGTGGGTCCGGAACTGTTCATACATCGGCTGTGTCCATGCCCAGCGTGAACGCTGCCGTGTCCAAGACCGTGGCTGTGGCTTCTGGGGCGGCCAGTGCCCCCATCAGCATCGGGACCGGAGCCCCCGCCGTGCGGCAGGTCCCAGTCAGCACCGCGGTCGTCTCCACGTCCCAGGCCGTGAGTAACTGCAGGGGTGTAGACTGGAAGCCCAGTCTAGCTCCTCTTTTGACCTGGTCGGGCCTGTCTACCATGTGACTCTTGCTTGTTTAGTTCTGAAACTGGTTACGAGAGTGTGGCACAGGCAGTAGTTCCCATACCACTAGAGCAGCGCGGAGGTGCTGGAGTAAATGTGAGCTTTCCCTTCCCGCTCTCTGGTTCCCCCTTCATGAGGCTCATCACTAGTGGTGGTTTGCCATTTATCCTCCAAGTCCTTTTTCTGAGCATTTTCATACATATGTGCGAAATTTTAAGATCCCTATGAAACCTCAGTCTATATAGTGTTGTATGATTTGCTTTGTTCATTTAAAAGTGTGTCTTGGGGGTTGTTCCAGATTCTACACAGAGACTGTGCCCTTTCAGTGAGATCGCTGTCCCTTGCTAACACCCAGCGCTACGGGGCCTATTTGTTGTGTGAACACGGGTCAGTGTTTCTGGAGTGGGTCGGGGAGGTGGGCATCAAACGTTCTGACACTCCTGCTGCATTCAGAGAAAGACCACACCAGCTTACGCTCCATCAGCCAGCCAGCCTTCTGTTTCCCTTACCCCTTAACCAGCACTTGGGACCCTGTTTTGTAAATCTTTATGTCCCCCTCTTACTGGGGTTCTTTTTCTCTTTTCCTGGTCTTTGGTGGGGATGGGCATCCCTTTGCCAGGGGAGGTTGGTGAGGGCTTTCTAGGGGTGAATGGGACATTTGCCATTGTTTTTCTGAGGTGTTTTTCTGATATTTTCATGTTGTATGAGCTTGTACCAACCATTATATTTTCCACATATTAGTTCTTATATGTGTAGAAAATATTTTCTTTCAGTCTGTCATTTTTTAACCTTGCATGTGAAGCCTTTTTGCTCTGCAGGTATTTTATCTGATTAGATCATCAGCATTTTCTGGTTCCTAGGTTTCACGTCTCATGCCTTGGCCCAGGGTTATGAAGATGTCGGCTCTCATTTTCATAAAATATTCTTAGAGTTTAAAAAAAGTATAATGGATAAATCCACTTGAAATGTATTTCTGTGAATGTCATGTGTGATAAAGCTCATCTTACATTTTTCACATTATTCCAGCATCGTTGAGTAGTATCTCTCTTCCCAACTAATTTGAGACACTACCCTTATCGTAAACCAGGTTCCTGTATCAACAGGTGTGTTTTTGGGAGCAGGTGTTTATTCTTCGGCCTCTAGGTAAGGGATAGTGTATTGTATGGCGGCTGCATCTGGAGAGTAGAGAACAGAGTCTGACTTCTCTGAGTAAGCCGTATAGCGGAAAACCTCATCAATTAGGATAAAATCCGCAGTGATAGGGAGAGGAGGACCAGCATGGTAGTAAAGCCAGGCAACCAACCCTAAAGTGCAGCGTGGCTTTAAAGGAGATGTTTGTTGAGGTTCTCACATCAGAGAATTAAGGCAGCGAGGAAGCGGCGTTCACTTGATCCACTTTTCTCTTGAGTCCTGACATAGGTGTGTCCCGCGGCACCCAGCTTGTGGCCATCAGTCGGGGTGACTGTAAGCGGAGAGCTCCGGGTGGGCAGGCAGGTTGAGGGGTGGTGCCCAGGCAGCTGGGGATGCGCAGTGGGTGGGTGCTGCTCTGAAGTCTCCCCAGCCCCGGGCTTCTTAGCACAGCCCTGCACCCCTGTCGGTTCCCTGAGGGCACCACCTGCCCGCGTCCTCTGGCCTGCTGGCACCGTTCAGTGCTTTCTAAGGGGCTACAGTTGAGTCATTTGGAGATCGGCGTCCGGCCCGGGGGACGAGTTTCCTCCCGAGTGCCTGGCTGCTGTAGAACCAGCTTACCTGTAGGAAAGATTGATTCCTTCTCTTTGCATCTTATCAATTGCTCCTCTTGAGTTATGTTTTTCAAGTCAGATTTACACAAGATTTTACCGTGTAAATTTTATCAACCAAAGGTTAAAACCAGGCAACCTAAAAACTGGTGGCCGTAGTGACCTGCCCTGACTATCCTGAAGTCCCAGACATGCCAGGCATCTCCAGCTCCCTTTGCGCTCCTCCCCCACATTTAACTGTGGGGTGCACTTCTCTCTTGGGTGAGTTTAGTATTAGTGTCCCCAACTCTGTTCCCTCATCTCTGGGAGGAACAGCCCCCGGGAATGGGCCCTGCTGTGGCTCCCCTGTTCTGCACCTAACCATGACAGCTCCTGATTGCCTGTGCCCGGCTTGGGTCTTGCGCCCGGCTGCCATGTGCCAAGTGTCAGGGTGCGTGGGTGAGTGAGAGCCTCCCCTCTGGGAGCCCAGCCTCTACTGCCCTGAAGGGAACACGCCCCTCTCCTTGTGGCTCGGGTGCACGTTTTACCCTCATGCCGTCAGGTGCACTCGGCCGCTCTGATTCGGCAGGAGGGAGGAGGCTCACCGACAGATGACCCCTTGGTAGAACACGCGAGCCCTCACCTGGACCCCAGCTGTAGGAGCACTGGGCCCTGCAGAGGACCCCTCAGTCCTGTGGCCCCTGGGTGACGCTGCGTGGCGGTCCTTGCCTCCTCCTCTCCATAAACCTGATTCTTTTTCTCTGTAGGGTAAGCTGCCTACACGGATCACAGTTCCGCTGTCTGTCATCAGCCAGCCCATGAAGGGCAAGAGTGTGGTCACAGCCCCCATCATCAAAGGCAACCTGGGGGCCAAGTAAGTGCTGGGGGCTCCTGGACGCGAGGGGTATGTGGAAGGTGGCTGGTTTCCTGGGCGCCTTCATTGTGCTTGACAGTATCTCAAGCACCTCAAGTTGTTTCAGGCGCTGGGGATAAAGTGAGGTCAGTGCTACCAGCAGGCTCGTGCTGTAGGAACAGTGACCTAACCTCGTCTGTGGGGTGGTGGTGCATGCTCTGAGGACAGAGCAAGGGACCGACAGGAGGCACTGCGGGGAGTGGGCGGTGGCCGGCGTGCTGCTGGGGCAGCCTCCCCTCGAAGTCAAGCCCTGGGGTGTGACGGCGCAGAGGGCGAGGGCCTCCCCGGGGCCAGGGCTTTGTGGCTCAGACTTGAGGAGAGTGAAGGTGAAGACAGGAGTCTGGGTGTCTGGACAGGTGCCCTGGGGCCGGGTTTCTGGCTGGGAGCGCACACCTCCTGACACCTATCCTAACCCCGGCCGGTCACCAAGTAGACACAGAGCCTTTTCATCCAGAGCACCAGGGGCCTTTGTCTGGCGCGGGAGTGTGGCAGCTGGAAGAAGGGGTGGGCTCTCTTGCTGGTGTCCTGTCAGTCCAGTGCTGGGTTCCCCTAGCCCAGGTCTGGCCTCACACCTCTCCCCCACAGCCTCGGCGGGCTGGGCCGCAACATCATCCTCACCACCATGCCGGCTGGCGCGAAGCTCATCGCTGGCAACAAGCCAGTCAGCTTCCTCACGGCCCAGCAGCTGCAGCAGCTCCAGCAGCAGGGTCAGGCCACGCAGGTGAGGCCCAGTGCCCTCACAGGGCTCAGGCTACTTCCTTCCCCAAGCGCTATCCTCACTGTGGGCCACTGGCCATTTGCACACCAGACTCTCTTTCTGTGCACAGGTGCGCATCCAGACAGTCCCCGCATCCCACCTCCAGCAGGGAACAGCCTCCGGTTCCTCTAAGGCCGTCTCCACCGTTGTCGTGACCACGGCCCCGTCTCCTAAGCAGGCACCCGAGCAGCAGTGATTCTCAGGGAGGAAGAGATTCGGCGGCTGGACGCCACGCCAGTCGGCCTTCAGGCTGGGAGGGCAGGAGCACGGTGGCTGCCTTGCCCCGCTCCGCCGGGCTGGGTGGGTGTCTGTCTGACGAAGGCCAGCAGCGGGACGCCGGCCGCTCAGCTGCGCTCCATGGGGAGTGGGCTGCGCCAAGTGTCCTGGGCCCCCGAGCTCTGTCCTCTCTGGTCCAGGAGAAGTGTCTCTGGTAGGGGCGTGTGAACTCACCGTGGTCACACGAGCCCAGCTGTCTTGAGAGGAGACACTGGGGACGGGCTAATGTCACGGGTATGTGGATGGTGAGTGAGACTCGTTCTGTGCAGGGGTTGTGTTTACCCTGGCCTTGTCTGTGATTGGTGGTCTGGGTGGTTCTGTGTCCAGATATTTTTATGTAACACTTTTTGAAAAAATCTGTTGTACACCTCTGTCAAGTAGAAACTTGGGCTTAGACATGCCCCCACCCCCCAAAAACGGGTATTAAGTTGCTTCAGTAGTGTCCGACTCTTGGTAGTCCTATGGACTGCAGCAAGCCCAGGCTTCTCTGTCCATGGCCTTCTCCAAGCAAGAATACTGGAGTGGGGTGCCGTTTCCTTCTCCAGGGGATCTTCCTGACCCAGGGATCGAACCCAGGTCTCCTGCATTGCAGGCAGATTTACTTAATTTTTTGACCAGAGTGAAAGAACAGCAAGATTCCTAGTAAGTTAGTGGCTGACTTGATAGCTGCATGCTAGCACAGTGGCCATGAGCTGGGGGAGAAATGTGGGCAGTGAGGCGTGGGGTCCCAGAAGTGGAATTAGTGTGGCAGCTCTGCCTAAAGATGGGCAGGCAGGATCTTGACTGCGGTCCACCCTTCACTTGCTGACCCTGTCCTCCTTGTCAAGCCTGTCTACATGTACGTCCAGAGCCAGTGGACAGAGCAGGCAGAGGCCAGGACACATAACTGCTTTCGCAGCAACAAGCTTTATTGTGGTTCAGAGAGGATACGTTTTGCTTTGCTCCAGAGCAAGGGTCAGTAAACCTTGTTCCTTGGGCTGGCTACCCGGTTTTGTAAATAAAGTTTTACTGGAACATAGCCCACACCCAGTCACTTAGGTATGGTCTGTGGCTGCTTCCAGTTAGAAGGCACAACTCAGTAGTTGTCACAGAGACTGCACAACCTCAAGTCCAAAAAATTTCCTACCGGACCCGTTGAGTAGAACTTTGCTGCTTCTGCACTAGAATATGGTGGGGCCGGCGGAGTATGTGGCCATGAGGCAGCTAAGCTGCAGACCCAGAGGGTCTGGGTTTATTGTCATTAGCTCCTGGCTGTTCACGGTTTTCAGTCTCCACTGAGCTATAGGCAGAGCTCAGAATGTGGTTTTAAAATGTGATTAAAAGCACTGGTTGTCAACAATATGTGCCTCTGTCATGTTGGAGTGGGCGTTGGGTGGTAAAGCTTTTCTGAAGTCATGGGGCTTTCCTGTCTCTCAGGAAAGTAGCTGGGTTATTAAGAATGATTTGCTCACACTCTTTGATGGGTTCAGGGTGAGGAAGTGGAGTTGGAGGGCAGAGAAGTGGAATGGCGTCTTTGGGAGGGCTTGCTGGGTGGAAATTGAGTGTCAGGAATGCTGCAGTGGTGCAGAGAAAGTCAGCAGTTCACTGGACACACAGACGTTTGATTCCTAAAGCAGATCTGTGAAACAGGCGCGGTCATCCCTCTTTTAACTGAGAGGGTCCGTGTCTCAAGTTGAGATTAGAAAGAACCAAGACGTGAGTGCAGTCTTCTGGTTGTAGGTCAAGCGCTCTCTTTGCTGCCTTCCTGCGGGGAAGTGATGTGTCCTGATGAGACCTGGTGGCCACCCCAAGCCGGGAGGGGTGAACCTAGGGGCCAGATGGCAGGGGTGAAGGGGTGGGCAGATGGAGCTCTTGATGGGTGGTTGAGGGCTGGCATGGAGAGGAGGTTGGGAGAGGTGGAGCCTGCAGGGAGGGAAAACAGCCTTTGAGCTGAGTGGAGGAGGGCACGTCCACACGGTGTCACTCCATGCAGCACATTGCACGTGGAAACCCCGGGTCCTGGTTTCCGGGTGAGAAAGAGGCAGTAATTTGAGGAATCCTGGCTCTGGTATTTACTGCTGGTTAAATCAAACCCCTTCTGAATGTACTTAACAAATGATTCAATGATGTGTCCAGACTTAACCTTCACCCTCACTTTATTTGCTGAAGTCACCTGACTGTGACTGTCTCCCTGGTGCCCAGACATTTACATCCTAGCAGACAGGTTTTTTTCAGAACCCTGGTGATGTGTGACCCGGTGCTGCCTGCCCAGCCTGCCGGTGGGTCCCCAGGGTGGCGGCCTCTCCCCCGCCTCCGGGCTGCTGAGTGACACTGCCGGTCTGCTTCCGGGCAGACCTCAGGGGTCTTGCAGAGACATGGGAACTATCATGGGGGTTTGGAGGGAACAAATCCGGAAGAATTGGGTTCAGAGGCTGGTGTAAGTATTCATACCACGTATCTGAGCCTAGATTTGATACAGGGCATCATGATGGGTTTGCACTTCATCACACACACCTCCGTGAAGGTGTCTCAACCTGTGCTGTGCAGGGGCCGTCAAAACAGATTTCAACATTTGTGTCTGACCCTCAACACCTTGCTCCCTCACTTTGGAGAAAATGCTGCAGTCCCCTAAAGTGTTCTGTCCCCTCCTGCTGAAAGGAAGACTGGGACTAAGTTCTTTCTTCTCACCTCCAGTCCCTGAGGAAAGAACATGTTTTACATTAATTACTAGTAATAGGACTTGCTACATTCAGGACTTGCCCAGTGAACGTTTGGG
Source organism: Madoqua kirkii (assembly GCA_006408675.1). Classification (NCBI taxonomy): domain Eukaryota; kingdom Metazoa; phylum Chordata; class Mammalia; order Artiodactyla; family Bovidae; genus Madoqua; species Madoqua kirkii. The sequence continues at coordinate 25,058 of SJYC01146703.1, read as the reverse complement.
TTCGTACTTAACACCCAGACCAAAGTGAATCCTGAAAGGGGACCCGCGGGTTCTTTTCTCAGAATTCAGTCACTATCTCCAGGTAGCTCGTTCTTAATCCCTGAGGTGTGACTTCAGCCCTGAGCTGCTGGCTCACCCTAGGGGATTGATTGCCTGTCACATAAGTGTAGCATCCCTTCCACAGAGCATCCAGCTTCACACAGATGGCCTCTGCCGGCTTGGTGTGCAGTGGAGGGTGCCGCACAGAGGAGCTGGCCTCTGAGTCTTGCTGAGGACTGGCTTAGGGACTTGGTGACTTTGTGGCCTTAGGCTACTCCTGTTCCGTGAAGGGCCCCATGTTCTTGTAGTACAGGCAGTTGTGAGAATCTCACAAGACTGAGTGCATTTCAAGGTCTGGGAAATCATGTACGGATGGGTGGCACTGTGGGTCCACACGGCCTTTCACGTCTGTCCTAACCCACTCTTACAGAGCCTGATTAACTCCATGTTTTCTTCGCTAAAGAGTTTGTACCTGGATTCTCACCGCCTGGGATGTGCTTTTCTACAGGGCACCCCCACTCCACCACCTTCTCCCCTCCTTCATGTCCTGGAGACACCAGTCACCCTGCATGGAACTGCTTATAGCGCTCCCTTTAGGCTGAATTCCAGGCAGGACACATATTTTATAATCCTTAGCAACCATTGCTGTGCTGGTGCAAAGTAAATCTAGTAAATTTTTGTTGAAGTTTAAAAAAAAACATCCAGAACTAAGACTTACATATCTAGAGTTTGTTACTCATTCGAGATTCACATTCTTTGCAGGCTTTGCAGGATTCTTTGCTTTCAGCTATATTTAAATTCAAAGCCTCCCTTGACCTGACATTTCTCTCTGCCTCATTATGGAGCTCTCTCAGCACCCTGTCATTAGGTACTTCTGAGGAGTAAGAACATCTGAGTTCAACCCTAAGCTGGACCAGACTGGCTTCCTGGTTAAACACAAAGTCACTTTGGCCCAAACTCGTTAATGAACAGTGAGTGGTATTGCAGACCTCTGGAGTATTCGGATAGTTAGGAAATGCTTAACAAGTAATACTTAAAATACCAAAGCTTGTGGATTATTTTACTTAAAGAAATTAGAGTTATCTCTCTAAAGGTTCTGTCATTGACTTGATTTCTGATAGGAAAGTACCTGCCGCATTTGAGAGAAACGGGGCTAAATTATCAAAACAGTAAATTATTCTGGGTTTGTATCCTGAATTCATCCAGGAGGTCACTTCCTGTTCTGAAACTTTCAGTCTGATTTCTCCTTATTCTGAGATGCACATAAAGGTTGACTTCATTTTTCTCGACAGCACACCCACATGGACCTTAGTTGGTTAAGCGAGATGGTGGGACCCTGGGAGAGATCACGGTGAGGGTGGTGGTGGAGGCAGGGAGCTGGCCTGCTGATCACTGGCCGAGCACCTTCAGGACATGCCACCCTCTGCTGCTGACCGGGAGCTGCCCCTACTCCTCATCTGAGCCACTCAGGAGGGCCTTCCGGTATGTGTGATCCGACCTCAGCTTCTGAATCCCAATGACTTCTCTGTCTTCCGGCCTCTTCACCCGCATCAGGAAGCTGTAATGGGGACAGCAACGGCAGATGGATGAGCCCCCAAGTTGACTTACTCCCTCACCCAGGGGTGCAGAGGTGTTCTCAGAGGCTCTCAGAACATTCTCTCTGTCTCTTTCAAATACTACCTTTCTGACCGCTTAGACAGGACTCTGGTAGATGAAGGGCCTCAGGGTCTGTAGTACTTATAGGTTAGTGTTGCAGCTGAGACTGGACCTAGGTCTCCCCCCACCCCCAGTTGATCGTTTCATAGACTGGGCAGTAGAACTAAAAGGAACCACGGCCTGCTTGCCTGCTGTTCATTGTGTGTGGAACTCTCTGGGTGACGCATCTCTGCATTGGGTAGGAGAGTCGGGAACCAGGAGAGAATGAGGCGTCTCTGACGACACAGAACTAGTAGACCAGGTGCGTGGTGGTTAGACTTGGGCTCTGCCGTTTCCTCCTGGGGTGACCTTGACCCAGTTACCCACTCTTGCGAAGCCTTGATTTCCCCAGCTACAAACATCACATGCATCCTTCACGGGGAGGGAGGAGCATGAAGCAAGGTGATTTATACACTAAGTGTGACCACAGTGCCGGGGCACAGGCAGTGCCTGGCACTCAGAGCTGCTCTCACGACCTGGAGACCAGTGCTGTAGTGAGCGCCTGCTTCTGTGGTGTGTGTCTCACCCGAGGGTCACGTGTGCCTGCACCCAGCGCTTAGGTGGTGGGCTCCGAGTGAACCAGCTCAGAGTCCTGACGCAGAGCTGCTCCTGTCAAACCTCTGGCCTAAACTCACCAGAACTGCCTTAAAAACCTGGGTCTGTCAGATCTCTATGACCAGACAGGTCCTTTGTCTTCTCAAATTTCATCACCCTCGTGTGCAGGCACAGAGTACCTGGCACAGAAGTAGGTGTGTGCCTGGCCCTCATCAAGTGGTGGGTGCGTGCACTGCTCAGTTAGGAGAGGTGGTCACTGGAGGTCAGAACAGTGTGGGGTGATACGTTTCCAGGACAGGGTTGGTTAGGACACACCTGACAGTCACCTCCTCTTGGACCTACCAGTAAACCAGGGAGTAGCTGGCGGCCACGATGCAGAGCGCGGCCAGGAAGTGCCAGGAGAAGCACATGGTGACGAACATGATGTTGTCGTGGCTGTTCTGGTCCCATTCGGGGCCTCCAAAAGGCGGGAACAGCACGAACCCAATCTGGTGGATTAAAACAGGGGAGCCAGCCTTGCCGTTAGCTGGGCCCATGAAGCCCCCGAGCCCGCCAGAGTGTTTGCATTACCCAGACGGCTCACACCCCACCCCTCTGCTCTTGTCGAGCGGCCTCTGTGCAGGGGATTGCTCTCAGTTAGCTCTGGGTCCAGTGTGGCCTTGCTTAAAGTTTCAGGGCCCACATTGCAAATGAGCAGTTTAGCAAGAAGAGTCTGATAACAGTATTAGCAGCTCTGCTGGGAAGGTCTGTCAGGGATAGCCTCAGCCTCTCGCTTGTTTATGCGTCGGCAGGATGTGGACGGCTCAAGTGTCACAGGTCATGGGTGTGCAGAGAAGCGGGCCCTGGCCCCTTTGCGTGGTGCGTCAGTGCTGCCTCTCCTGGCCTGCTCAGCACACCTGCTTCATCCTGGCTCGCACCAGGTGAGGGGCATGGGTTTACCTGCCAGAACCAGGTGGCCTGCAGGAGAAGGAGGCTGGTGCGGAAGAGTTCCAGCACGATGTTGTCCCGAAGGACTACTTCCACAGCGAGGCTGAGGCCACCTCCAAATACAGCATACAGCAGCAGGGAGTGGATGTGCTGGTCAAGCGGCGGCCGTTCACGCACGTGGTAATAGAAGAGGAAGCCTGTGTGGAGCAGAGACCATCAGGCCCGAGCAGCCCCTTCTGACCTCAGCCTAGTTGGGAAACGTCTGCGTGAAAGCTGGATCTTCCAGCACTCAGGAAGCCAGTTCATGCAATGCTCGGGGGCGACTCTGATGCAGGGTGTGTGTGTGCAAGTGTGTAAGCAGCACAGGATGAATCTTAACATCTCTTCACTGAGATGGTAGGGTACATCACAGGACGGTGAGGTGTTGCCGATGTGTGACAAGTCGTGTGTGTATACCTCAAATTCAGTTTTACCCTCCTTCAGCCTTTATTCAGTTCTTCCTGCAGTACAGAAGCAGATGATGGGGTAAATAAATTGCCTGCATTACAGGAGACCCAGGTTTGATCCCTAGTTTGGGAAGATCCCCTGGAGAAGGGAACAGCTACCCACTCCAGTATTTTTGCCTGGGGAATCCCACAGAGGACATGCTTGTGCTTTCCCAGTTGACATGAGTTACACTAGGAACTGTGTCCAGGCTGCTGGTGGGCCTTCTGATGGAGCCAGACAGTGACTGCGCTGCATCAGGGTGAGGTGCAGAGCCCTTCTCCCCTAACCAGAGGGTTACCCCCTTGCCTGATGGTGTGTGAAGGAGCCGCACAGGCGGGCAGGAGGAGCCCGTGCCCAGTGTGCTGAGTTGCTTCAGTCATGTCCAACTCTGCGACCCCATGGACTGTAGCCGGCCAGGCTCCTCCATCCATAGGATTCTCCAGGCAAGAATACTGAGTGGGTTGCCAATTCCTTCTCCAGGGGATCTTCGTGACCCAGAGATTTAACCTGTGTCTCTTGCATCTCCTGCATTAGCCAGTGGGTTCTTTGCCGCTGACACCACCTGACTTCGGCTAAAAATCCCATACTTTCCTGCACTGCTTTATGGAGTCTCTCATTTGTACCATCCAGGGCATAGGATCAGGTCCTGTGTAGGGTTTTCAAATTCAGAGAGTGGGATTTTCTGGGGAAGGTAACTAAGTTCACAATATTTCTGATCTTTTGTGCTCCAGTCCCTCTAAATCTCCGTCCATACCACCTTGTTACCTTCATTGAAGACGGCCAGAGCCATAACCAGTCTGTCCAGCCCCAGGGGGACGTGGCTGATAAGGTAGGTCAGCATGTCCACGACGCCCGAAACTGCGAAGAACAGGTACATGGTGCTGTGCTGCCAGTTCATGAGTTTTACCCAGTCGTCCTCGTGGTACAGGTGGAGGTGGGGCCCATCAGGAACAAACTGCTCTGCCAGGATCCCTGCAGGGAAACGAGAATGGAGGTCAGGGAGGGGAGAGCCGCTCCAGGACCAACAGACGGCCGAGTGCCCCCCAGGGACAGGTGGGGGTGGCCACGGCCCTGTGGACCCATGTCGCTGCCTCGGATGCCACTGTTTCCATGAAAGGTGTTTGCCAAGGAATCTGCAGACACATGCTTCTGTTGTTCCTTAAAGGGACAAAGCAATAGGAATGTAGCCACACAGCTACAGTCCATGGGGTCGCAAAAGAGTCAGACAGCTTAGCAACTAAACAACCAACAGCAAAGGTGCTATCAGCCGTCAGTCTACCAAAGCCTGTTACACAGTGGATGCTATGGTAGGATATTTAGCGCCCAACTGAAAATTCTCCGTTACCCCTACCGGTGGAGACACTTGTTTCACAGGGGCCATGGGATGGCTTATGTGTTCTGGGTTTAATGAGAGTTCCCTGAGTCAAATGACCCCCAACCTTACCGATGACTGAAAATAAAGTTCTGATCGCGGCTTCGATGATCTCGAGACGCTGGTAGTGATGGATCAGCTGGCTGCTCTTCTCCTTTTGATAAAAGTACTTCAGTGGGTGTTTCACTACCACCATAGTCCAACTATCAGGAAGAAGCTCCCGGGGAGCGCATGGCCCTTGAAGTTCGCCATCAGGTCCCAGGACACCTAAACAGTGAGGCAACAGCTGTTAGGTGGCTGAATGAAGACATAAGTGGTTGTTTCTGTAGGAAGCACAACCGTGCCTGAGGCTTCCAAGTTGTAAGCTGTATTAAGAAAGAGCCCCTCCTCGGAGAACAACCCTGTGTTATGTCACTAAAGTCTTATCTGTTCAGTGAGTTAACAAGCCCAGGCAGGAGAATACACTAGCTCTGAAGGGTTGTTTTTTTTAAGTGAAACTGTTGGTTGCCCAGTCATGTCTGACTCTTTGCGATCCCATGGACTACAGACCACCAGGCTCCTCTGTCTGTGGGATTTCCCAGGCAAAAATACTGGAGTGGATAGCTGTTCCCTTCTCCAGGAGATCTCCCTAAACCAGGGATCAAACCTGGGTTTCCTGTAATGCAGGCAAATTATTTACCATCTGAGTCACCAGGGAAGTCCAAGGCTTTAAAAGGACGGGTAAAATAATAGGGTGGGGGGACTTCCCTGGTGGTCCAGTGGCAAAGACGCCGAGTGCCCAATGCAAGGGCTGAGGTTCCATCCCTGGTCAGGGAACTAGATCCCACATGGTGCATGCCGCGTCTAGAAAATCAGTGCTTCAATTAAGATCCGGTTCGGCTAGTTTTTTTTTCTTTTTTTAAATAAAAGGGAGGGAACAGAGGATGGGTAAACACTTCCTGATCTTAGAATAGAAAAGCCTTCCTAAACATAAGGGTAAAAGAGGGACTTCAAAAAGAGAAAGTCACCTGCATAAGCATCTTACATATAAAACAATGAGAAGGCAAACTGTTCAGGAAGATGTCTGCAGGAGCTGTGATATGGATATTCCCTACGGAGCTGTTACACGTTAGTAAGGAAAAGACCACAGAAGAATGTGCAAAAGACACGGATGGGAATGTTAATTGATAATAAATCTCATTGTAAACATATTCTGTTGAAAATACTGTTTTTCACCTAATTTGAAAAATTAAGGATTTTTGTGTACCACTCTTTTAAGTATAAGGTCATTCAAATCTGGTAAAATGACAAAGCCTATCATTCAGCCAGAAATATGCAGAGAGCTTTATCTCAACTGTTGTGTGACGCACTTCTAGGGTTTTCCCTGTTAAATTCCTGGTTGGCCTGCTGCTCACCCGGCTGGGACTTTGACCGCAGGCTAGCAAAGCTGTGCGTTCATTTCCCCTGCTCACTGCCCAGCATTCGTTCCCATGTGTAGCCTGTGAAGCCAAACATTTCTTAGCTTGCCCCCATCACCATCATGAGCTGTGTCTGTCTGTCCAGGCAGCCGAGCGACTTGTTTTCAGGGTCAGCACCACCTTATTTAAAAGTCACGGGCTGAGGGGGACTTCCCTTGCAAACCAGTGGTTAATATTTTGCTTGGAGTTTGATCCCTGGTCAGAGCGCTAGGATCCCATATGCTATGTGGCCAAAAAACTAAAACAGAAACAGTATTGTAACAAGTTCAATAAAAGCTTAAAAAAAAAATGGTCCACATTAAAAAAAAAAATCTTAGTTAAGTCACCTGGACTGAGTGAGGGGGACCCCATTAGGGTGCAGCCAAAAGGCCACGGTCTCCCACCGTTCTTACCTGAAGGTCTGAATCTTAATAAATGCTGCTGTTGAGAGTCTAGCTGAGCTCTTCCGTAACATCACTGCCTCGGCACCTTTTGTGTGGCAGGTGGCCTGCAGGGGCTTTGAGCTGACACTAACCTCTTGTGAGCACACTCTTGAAACAGCTGCCGAGTCACAGTGATAAACAATCTGACGTCCCAGGGCCTTCCCCACAGTGTACCCCTCGGATGAGAAGCCTGCAAAACGTACCCAAACCCTGGTCTCTGTGGTCTGAGTTGACCAGTTTGGCTTCCCTGGGAACCCTGAAGCAGTCCATCTGCGGACCCTAGTAAGGGCGTGTGTCGCAGCCTGCCCTCCACACGTGCTCTTCCAGGTCCTGTGGGTGACCAGGTTTTCTATCAGTTCTGTTGTAGGCGTTTGTCAAACTGAGGCTCACCATGCGACATTCCAGGACCTTATTTAACAAGTACCTTAACAGTCACCACAGCTTTACCATTCATTGTCTACCTTGGCCAATTTCCAGTTCCTTGAAATAGGTGGTTTTCTTAACTTTGTCTAGTGGCATGCTTATTGTGGAGTGAGAGGGGGGCAGGGGCTGCAGAAAGGAATTGCCTATCTATGCCATAACTGGAAGGCCGCTTTCTCATTCTTTATTAGTCCTCTACTGGAAAACATTTTCCAAAATTTCCATTTTCATGTAATGTTTAGCCCTGTCCCACTCCAGATTAAGCCTGTGACACTCCTTTGCTTTCCTAATCAGGGTGCAGAAAGCCACCTTTGCAAATCCTCCTTGCCTTTCCCCATTGGTCTGAAAAGCAGAACCCTAAATGGGGACAGTTCCTGTCTGCTTGAGTGGTGCCCATCCAGTTTGTCCAGCCTCACCCTTTCCGTCTACCTATTTAAAAATTCACACCAGTGTATCCTAGGACCTGCACCTTGTCTGGAGAAACCAGTTTTAACTTACCATGTACTTCTTGGAAGGCGAAGTATCCTGATTTGACAGGGGAGAGGAGCAGGGGAAATTTCATTAACAAATCAGTAAGTTATTGTCAACAAAGACCCACTGTATATAGCATAGGGACCTCTGCTCAATACTATGTAACAACCTAAATGGGAAAAGAATTTGAAAAAGAACAGGACATGTGTATACATAAGCAAATTACTTTGCTCTATACCTGAAACAATCACTGTGCTCCAATATCAAAAAGTTAAAAAAATTAATAGGTGGTGGTTTAGTTGTCCAGTCACGTCCAATTCTTTTTGCAGGTACATGGACTACAGCCTACCAGGCTCCTCTGTCCATTTGATTTCCCAGGCAAGACTACTGGAGTGGGTTGCCATTTCCTTCTCCAGGGGATTTCCCAGCCTGAGATTGAACACGTCTCCTGGATTGGCAGGCAGATTTTTTTTTTTTTTTTTTTTTAACTTAATAATACTGTATTGGTTTTGCAGGCAGATTCTTTACTACTGGGAAGCCCAATAGGTTATTAGGTTAGCTACATTATAGATTGTCTAGAGAGATAAGATGGGCCCAATCTTGAAAAAGAGGAAATGAAGTAATTTCAAACAGAACAGTAAAAATGTATACTTCCAATAATTTGTATAATACTATTCAGATAGACTAAGTCCTTGGAAAGTCCAGCTTAAAAAAAATTCTGAAATATTAAATAGTAAACACTTAAGGGGTGAGGGTCCTTGAATACACAGAATCCTATAAAATACTTCAGTCTAAGGAAAGCCTACAGATAAGAAAACATTAGAAAGTGGTTCCATAAAGATGGGCTTCCCTGATAGCTCAGTTGGTAAAGAATCTGTATTGTAGGAGACCTGGGTTCAGTCCCTGGGTTAGGAAGGTCCCCTGGAGAAGGGAAAGGCTACCCACTCCAGTATTCTGGCCTGGAGAATTCCATGGACTCTATGGTCCTTGGGGTGGCAAAAAGGAGGACATGACTGAGCAACTTTCACTTTCTTCCCACAAATTCCCTTGCTTTTAATATGTTTATTCTCTTTTGGCATCACACAAGATAAAATGGGAGTATGAAGGGAGGGTTGAATGTTTTGAAGGATAGTAGCTTTGAGTTAAAGCTGGAAATCAAGCTCACTACTTTTCATGTGGAGATCACTGGAAAAGGAACAGTAAGGTTTCATGTCTTTCCTTATACTCCTAGTTTTTAACCATCTGCCCCAATCTGTATTCTTTCTTTTTCATTGAAGGTAATTGACAAGGTAGAAGTTGTCAAAAGAAGTAAAGGAGGTGAGAGTGGGGAAGAGTTGGGAGCAAGGAAAGGCGAGTCCTAGGGTGTGGGGCCGTGGTGCAGAGGAAAGCAGCAGCCAGGGACAGCACCATTTGCCTGTCATTAATACAGTGCCTTTTAAAACAAATCCAGTCTTTCCCTCTATTGTAGATGGGGAAAGGAGGAATTGTGAAGGAAAAGGGTGTATGGACGTGAGAGGATCAGAAAAAGAAACACAAAAAGTGAATTTCATTTTCTTTCTCAAAATTAGCAGAATCAAGGGCTTGGCATCCACAGCAAGGGGAGCATTAAGGCTCATTTCCTCAAATTTGTGATGACAGGATAGAGATGCGCAGACTACCAGTTGTTACAGCCTGGACCTCTGCTTCACCATGGAATAGTCTTCACTATGGAATGTTATGTGACCACTGTCAAGAATGAATTAATGTTACGCCTGTTCTTCTGTAAGGCTTTCCATGAGGTTCTGTTGGTGGAGACCCGAAAGATGGAAAAGACCACTTATAATACGATCTTATTTTAGGCAGCAGTGAACATCTCAGGTATTTGTATACACATGTGTACAGGTATGTAGTTGCAGGAACAGGGAAAACAATATGGAAGATACTTGGAGGGTGTTTCATGCTGTTCATTAAGCATTTCTGGCTGTCCCCTGGGCACGTGGTATGGCTGCTTTATTATTTTGCATACCTAGTTATCCCTGCTGATCTTTGTTGGAAAGATTCTTCTTTCCCCCATTGAATTGTCTTGGTGCCCTTTGTCTCCTTTTTATTCTTGAAAATGGATTTCATCAATCTTCAGGAAAGGGCTTTGCCTACAGTAACGTCAAACTGCTGAAGAAGGGTAATTTAGTTAACTGTGACACATATATTCACTATTTAATACAGTGCACGGTGTTTTGACAATAAAGGGAGGACTCCAGCCTGAGGGAAAGAGGAGGAAAGTTACAGAGGGAAGCATCACCGAAACTTACTTGAAAAACAAGTACTGCATGTAGCGTGGATACAAAGGCTGAGAGGCGGTTGCAGCCAGGCACCCCTGTGGCTGGGTGATGTTGCCCAGCAAGCCCTCTGTGCCCTACCATCACTACTGTCTTTACCAAAAAGACCAGATGTTATTCTCTTCCATGGGGTACGTATGTGAGGGCAGGGGTGGGGGAGCGATGCATTAAGTCTTGAAATTGTCTCTATTGGCAATGGAAAAAAACAGTCTACTCAAAAGTCAAAGACCTTGGCTGAGTCCCCTAAACTCAACTGAATCTCAGTACGCCTCCTTCTAAAAAGGGACCTTAACGTCTACCTCACAGGGATCTTGTAAGGATGAACCGAAAATGTCTAGGAGCTAACCAGAACAAGTGTGTAATAAGAGTCACTTTTGTCTCTTCCATGGTCCTCTAATTCCCATTCCCACGTTCAATAAGGGAGAAACCTAATCCTCTCTCTTAGAACCAAGGCTACTGTCCTTTGCTTTGAGTGGCTGAGCCGGAGAGGGGAAGTCTCTGTGAACCTTCATGTCACCTTGGAGATGGCAGTGGTTGGGTGTTTTTTGTTTTAATGAGAACAGGGGATGTGTTTGGTCAGTTGGGAATAGGTTATGGAAAGAATATAGAGTATTCTTTTACCGCCAAGCGTGGTTTTTATACTTTCTGAATCTGTCCTTCCCTGGAGAAACACTCATGATTTCTGGTCTCCGTTTACTTTGGAATAGATCCAACAGTGCCTGACTCAGTTTTCTGTCACTTTGCTCACACCGCTCCCTGTTTAACCACGCCTGTGAGCTTCTTAAGAATGCAGAAGAATCACAGGGTGTGGTGGTGAAAGCTCCAACAGGCTAATTGGACTGTGGCTTGGTCCTAAACTTCAGGCAAGGTGTATCCCTACTCTGTGCTAGCCTAAGAGACCTCAAGCACCTCTGAAGTCCATCACTTGTCTTCAGAATTTGACAGTGACTATACCTTTGTTATTTTCTCTGTGAGATGCGTTCTTAGAACAGCATGGTCAAAAAGAGTAAGAGCAGAATGAGGCTGAACCTTGCTCTGGCATGAATTCATTATGATATGGAACAGAATTATCATGAACAAGAGCTCAGTTAGGGACTTCCCTAGTGGTCAGGTGGTTAAGAATCTGCCTTCCAGAGCAGGGGACATGGGTTCTATCCCTGGTAAGGGAACTAAGATCCTACATGCATGAACAACTAAGCCTGTGAGCCTCAACTGCTGAGCCTGCATGCTCTGGAGCCCAAGTGCCATAACTAGAGAAGCCCATTTGCCACAATGAAGAAGCAGTACAGCTAAAAAATAACAACAAAATGAGCTCAGTTACCTCCCAGCTCCATTTGATTCCTTAACAAAAGATGATCTCATTCCTCCTTATTTTTTTTTCTCCTTGACATGCACCTATGAAATACAAGACTTGATGCACAAGAAAAGATCCCTACTAGCAAGGGGTCTATAATCTAGCAGAGAACTAGATACTTGTGAAAAGTTGAATGTCATGAGGTATGCTGACAGTGATTGCTTGGGGACATAGAGTAACTCTCAGCAGAGAGTTTGAGAAGCCTCCACAGAAGGGCTGGCATTGGAGCTGGACGTTTCTTGATTGTCTCTTCAAACTGTCATGAAAATCAGGTGGTACTGGGATCTTGTCTTAAGGACTGAAGAACAAACCTGGGCTCAGTCCCACTATTTCTGAAGCTCTAATAAAGAACTTTAGCCTCTGAGTCAGAAGACCTGGGTCCAAAATTTTGCTGTGAATTTAATCCATGATCTTGAGTAAGATACACAGGCTCTCAGGATCAGAATTTCTTTGTTTGATAAGAAATGGAAAATTTCCTGCTGCTACCGAGTCCAAGCTTGCTCTGCTCACTACACGACAGGCCAGTGAACTGGAGACAAGGTGTTGAGGCAAGGACTATGACTTTATTTGGTGAGCCAGGAGACTGAGAAGATGCAGACTATTTTCTCAAAATAACCACCTTATCCGGGTCTGGATGCTAGGTTCTTTTATAGATCAGAGATGGGGGGGAGGTGAGGAAACAAAGTAAAATGGCCATTAATCTTGCAAATATCTCCTAAATGGTAAGCCTCAGGCAGAGAATGTGATAATTTCTCCCTTTCTGCTATCTATGGTGGACAGAGTCCTGAACAAAGGCACTTTTAACAGGCAGAGGGGCAGGATTCTCTGAGGCAGACCATTATGCATGATTATGATAAAAGCAATGAAAAGCAGGTCAAATAAACAGTTCCAACCTGGAGTAAGAATTGATTTTTCCCTGAAACAATTTCCCACTGTCCAAGTTCACTCCAAAGTCATGTGGAAAAGGGGGCAATGACTCTTCTAATTGCTATGTCAGATGGACTGTGCTAGTGTCGCAAATGTTGAGACTTGTCTTCCTTTGTTCCCCTTGAAAGTCCCTATTTTATTCCTATAGACTTGGAAATATTGAACTTCAAACCCAGGAGGCAGCATTTTAAGTTAAAGAATTGTGCTTTTCTAGATATGGGAAGATGCAAGAGTCAGGGCTCATTAAAATCGTTTCCTTGATAGTGTGTCAGCCATCTGGGGCCTGTGGTCCTGTATTCTCAGGGCTCACCATAGGGAGTGGCCTCAGTCTGATGATTGCCAGATGGCAGGTATTCTGCCTCCTCGGGGCTCGCTGGCCCATGTTGGAGGGCTGCAACTGCTGAGTGCACTTCTCAGGTCTTCCCCTCTTGGTTAGGAATTTGACCAATATTTGGGAGACATTTCACGATCAGCTTTTATCCCATGGTGCTGGAAGACTCATCCCAGTTCAAGCAAAAATTCTTGATATGCCATTGCTAAATTTTGGACCAGGCCCCATCAATAATTAAAGATTCTCTGGATTCTAATTATAATCCAGAAGACATTTTCCGTTGCTGCTTCTTCCCATACCTAGAATCACACTATTACAATTATTTTATGTTATAAAAATGATCTATTTTCTCAAGATGTTTAGCCATAGGGGTTTTGTTGGAGGACTGATTACACTTTGATTACGGTCAGAAACGACAATCTTATACGTTAGGATGTAAGTAATACAGCTAATAACATTGACAATGACATAGTGCACAGGGAGACATGGTGCACACCAAAGAACAAATTCAAACAGTGATCAGTATAACTAATTGTAATCCAATTGCAATAACTGAGCAACCAAAGAAACCATAACTGATTTAATGAGCTGTTTGCAGTTTCATTGTACTGGCCACACATACTTTTGCTTTGCTTAATCTTTGAGACAAGCGTATGTTACTGGCAAGATCAACCAGTTAGGGGGAAAAAAAAGGTTTCAGTTTCAGTTCTGCTTACAAAAGGTAAAATTGACCAAATTACTGTAAGTCATAATTAGTTTAAGGAGAAGGGTTTTCTTACACCTGGAAAATATAGATTTGAACCAGTAAATTTTAGATGGAAACCACAAAAATTATGACAATATTTACCAGTTCACTCAGTCCTAGGTAACTAATCCTTTTTGTTAACAGCTTTATGAAGCCATCAGGTTTCCCATTAGAATTCTTCAATTTCTTACTCAGTTCAGCACTATGGTCAGAAAGTCAGCAACTTGTATTTATGCAAAAGTTTTTGCAAAGGCATCACAGCAAAACCATAACTGTCTATAATAACAAAAGACTTAAGAACTCATGTTTAAGCCTGATGACAGTGCAGTTGGCAAAGCAACCCAGTTACTGTTGTGACATGCAACTGTTTCAGATAACTAGAATTATGATTGATAATATATTACCAGGACAGAATTCCACATATTATGTCGATTCCCTGTACCATTTACCACACTATATAACCTAAGAAGATGTATTACTCATTTGACAATACTTTCCATGTAATTTAATTAATATACTAAGTGAACCCAGTTAGTTTAATATCTCCCTTTGGGGTGTTTCAGGGGCTCTTTGAAGCATCCTAAAGTTAGCTAGAGGTCAAAAGAACTTTATTATAACTTGATTTGAGAAGTTTTGTCAAAAGAAACTTTAAAAAATTTAAAACACAATGGGTCATAGGTCATTGTGAAACAATAGTTATTTACTTAGCCAAAGTAACAGAGTTCAAAGGCAAATACAGAGCAAATCTGTAAAAGAACTTAAAATTTGTTTTAAATGTAGTTCAACATCATTAGAAAACTTGTACCATGAGCAAGATTCTTTCCTCATGTCACTTTCCACAAACCTGTGGCCATCACTAATTTTGCTCATTGTTAGAGGTGACTTAGTCACCTCTAAGTCAGACTTACTTCCTTTTTACTTAACAAAATGCAATTCCATTCTATATGCCTTCTTTACTGAAAACACACATCCTACTTTTCTTCAGCAAACATGAGCTGACCTTTATATTAGCATTCTGTATACTGGTGAGCATAAATACCAGTGATAATTTCTAAAAGTATTTGCTTTCTTAGAGAACATCTCAAGATGGCACCAAACATTCATTAATAGTCAAAAATATCTTTAGTTTCTGTAAAAGGAAGCCCGTGTTCAGTAATGTTTCAGTATCTTATTTTACTTGGGAGTGACCTAGCTGTTCAATAAACTTCCATCACCACATACAAACACACAAATAGAGAGGCCTCTCTTAAAACCGATTGGCTTACAAAAGAGGTTGTATTAAAACTGGATTACTTCCACATGGAACAAGTCAAGCTCACCTGGTTAGACAGATGAATTTTTGCAGGAAGAGAATTTAGGATTTCTAATTACCTTGGACAAGCCAACTTCTAAATTACTTTACCCTCTCTAAAACTGGCATTTTAAAAGACAACACAGAGGAAGGTTCCTGAGAAGACCAAATGAGACATTTATAGCTCAAAGATATAGGCAGGTTTCTCCTAGGATGACTAGGTTTCCCCTTTGTTTAACACCAAAGGGTAAAGAGGTGAAGGTAAGAGGAAAGACAGCTGAATAGCCTGTCTTATGGTTCTGCCAGGAAAGTGGTGGCTGGGGGGTGGGCTCAGTGTTTTACTTGAACCAGTATGTGCCAGATGGCACATGGAAATCTTGCTGTGGGGGAAGACACCCTGCCGGTAGCCTGGTCTGTTCTGTGACACCCTCCCCCACCCTTATCCTGTCACGAGAGCTTTCAAGTAGCAGATGCCCTATGGCTTTTAAGGCCTGACCCATGCCTACACAGTTTTAATTGTCCTGTTGCTCAGCTTAAAGGAGAAAGAGGAGAGGAGAGTCCTCACTCAACTGGGTGGTAGCTCTCGGGGCACAGTGGGCTGTGGAACCTTCAGAACATGCCAGAGAGTAAGCCTGGCTGCCACTTGCCTGTTTGCAGAGGGTTTGAGGAGAAAGAAATGAGAAGTGGGGGCAGGGTGGGGTGGGACACCTTTAAAGAAGCTCCAGCAGTTAGTACTAGATCTCTTCATGATGCCAGAATAACCAGAGTAAACCAAAACACGGCCAGCCAGAAAGCCACACTAATGTGACTTCCCAGTCCCATCAGACCTGTGGCCTTTGTCCAAAATGCCTTGTAAAGGGAAGTTTCCTTCACAGGCAGAGCTCCCCAAGCTGGAGCTGAAGCTCTCCACTGTCAAATTACCTGGGGCTCCTGTAGGGGAAATCAGAATTGAGAAATGGAATACTTCTGCCATGTAGTAAACAAGACTTTCACAATCATCAGAGAATCTGGCTCTCCAGTGTAAGCTTCTGAGCCCTCAGGGCATCAGGAAGGAGGAGAATACCTGCGGGATCTCATAACCATCAGCTGCAGCCACTCCCTACGGTGAGCATGAAGGAACTCGGGTGTAAAAACACAGGACACTGGCCCCAGACAGCTGAGATGCATATGAAAGGAGTAATTTCAGTGAGTCCAGACTCTTACATCTTCCCATATATAGAAAAGCACTAAATTCCTTAACTTGGGCTATCTAGTTTTCTTTAATTCACAGAATACTTCTGATGTTCAGACTACCTCCCTTTTGTTGCAAGCTTCTATTTAACCTGGCTTCTTCACTCACTCCTTGGAGCAGTTCTTTTGAGGGTCACTTGGATGCTGTTTCCAGGGCTTGAAGTCCTAAAAATTCCCACTGAATAAAACATAACTCTCAACTTTCAGGTTATGACTGTTTTTTAAGTCAACAGAATTGGATGCCTCATGACCGAGGGAGCCCCTTGGTTCTTGTCAATGTTTCTGTCTTTTGCAAAATGCTTCTAACTGTGAGAGTGTATAATTGTGAGCCATTCAGGGGCCATTGCTCTTCTGATCTTAATGTATCTAATATATGCCCCAAAGAGTTTTGCTTCAGGATAGATGAAATATTTCCCATTTTTATAAGCTTGATAGTACCAAAACACAAAAGATGTAGGCAAATTCTTACACAAATGACACAAAGTCCTGTACTGATGCACAGATGAACCAATTTACAACTCAGGTAAATAAATTTACCCTGAAAAACAAATGAACAAATTCCAACTAGGCCACCTATCCCAATAAGAACTAGTTCCCCAAAGAACAGGTTCCAATGAATTGGCTCCCAACTCAAATAAACCTTACCCTACAAAACAAATGGACCAGTTCCAGCTGAGGAACAGTCCAAGAACAATTCCCCTCTCCAACAGGGTGGAAGGAAAACGTGAAATTCTTAGTCACTCAGTCATGTCTGACTTTTTGTAACTCCATGGACTGTAGCCCACCAGGTTCCTCTGTCCATGAAATTCTCCAGGCAAGATTAGTAGAGCGGGTTGCCATTTCCTTCTCCAGGAGATATTCCCTGAGCACAGAGGAAATTACCTGTCCTTTGATGCAGAACTCCTATATATCCCAGTTACTCCCTGGCAGTTTCTCAGAGCCATCTGAAATGCTGTCTCTCAGCCTGTGGTCCTCATTTTGTCCCAAATAAAACTTACCTTGAAACTCTCACAGTGTGTGTGTGTTTCCAACAGTTGAATGGGTATAGTTTGGAAAAGGTAATTTCCACGGCCCTTCCTAGTTCTAAAATCCGTTTGTGAAGCAAAAAATGAAAAGGAACTGTAACTGAGGACCCTATGGGACCTTTCCCCATATCCTCTGCTTTAGCTCCTTTATGAATTGATTGAAAGGACTGATGTTGAAGCTGAAGCTGAAATACTTTGGTCATCAGATGCAAACAGATTCATTGGAAAAGACCCTGATGCTGGGAAAGATTGAAGGCAGGAGGAGAAGGGGATGACAGATGATAAAATGGTTGGATGGCATCACAAACTCAATGGGACATGAGTTTGAGCAAGCTCTGAGACTTGGTGATAGACAGGGAAGCCTGGTGTGCTGCAGTCCATGGGGTCACAAAGAATTGGACATGACTGAGAGCCTGAACTGAAGTTCCCAGATAACAGTATTTGATGCACATTTCCGGAGTCGTTTCACAGATGTACAAATCTTCCCTTCTCCAGCAAGTGGATGGTGTTAATTACTTGATGACCAAAAGCATATAGCTACAGACCTCCTGGAGCCTAAGGGCTGATAAGGTTAACTCCTGTGACATCACCCTATTGCCTCACCATCAGCCAGTCAGAGAACTGTACACCTTTACTCTGCAATTCACACCTCCATCCCCACGCACCCAACCTGCCCTTTAAAGATGCTTTGCTGAAACTCTGGGGACTTTGGGCTTTTTAGGACTTGAGCCACCTCATCTCCTTACGTGGCCTAGCAATAAACCTTTCTCTGCTCCAAACTCTGACATTTCAGTTTGTTTGGCCTCACAGTGCTTTGGGCACAAAGAACTTATATTAACAGAATTTGAGCAGGTTGAGTCATGGTGAAGGAAGATGAAAGCTTATGGATGTCATCAACAGAGGGCCAGTTACCAGTTGCCACTTCAACATACTTAGAGTAAAAGGGGGATATATGGACTTGAAAGATGGGCCGTTTTTCAAGCAACAAGGGAAGAAAAGTTTAACATATTTCCCTTCACTTTCAGTGAAATTGTCCAGCACTTCCTCAGTGAACAAGCCTCCAGCTTCACTAATGGCCCTTCTTGCTCTGGCAAGCGCTTCCTCCCATCTCCTATAGACAGGTTTTAAAAACACTTAGCTTCCCTCAAACTTGAGTTCAGCCAACTCCAGATAAACCTGTTCTCATTCTATTAACACTGAATGTTTCCTGCCATGTCAGCTATGAACGATGTCACAGTCATTGGCAATCACAGACCTCCAAGGTAGGCTGGTGAACCCAAAGGAAACTCAGGAAGGAGGGCCAACCAGGAGCTTCCAGGATAAGAAGGAGCTCAGAGAAGGAGTGGGGGCTGGCTAAGTCAGAGATGTTTCCAAGGGGGGAAAAAAAATCAAACTGGCTACTTACTTGATGTTGATTAACTCTACTGAGATTTTACTACCTTGTCAAAGGTGAGGCTAGTAGTACCAGGTTTATCAAAAAGTTCACTCAGGTTTTTCCATGTTACAGAAAAACACACATGAACTTTTTGGCCAGCTTAATAGTAATATGTATTCAAAACCAAAGTGTGTGAAGAAGATCCAGCAATGACTAACTCTGATGGGCAGAGAAAAAGGCATACAAAAAAGGAGGTGAACAAAATCTTGGTTCATCACATGTCTGAGTTGTGAATATTTACATGGGCATAAAAAGGTAAACCCAAAATATTACTATATCAGAAAATATTAGAATATAACTATAAAGAGACCATTAAAGAAAGGGAAGTGAATGTGAGGTAGAATTATGAGGGTTTAAGAGAGCTAAAACCTCAACCTTCCTATGACTGATTCATGTTGAGGTTTGACAGGAAACAACAAAATTCTGTAAAGCAATTATCCTTCAATAAAAAATAATTTAAAAAACCCTCATCCTTCAAGGTAGGATGTCGGCAGATATTATCTAGAATGGTGGATGAAAAAAAGAGCCAATATTAGCATGTTATTTGGGAATATGATAGTAAATATAAGAAAAACATAGCATGAAGCATTGAAAGTGGTTGCTTCAGGAGAGGTAGCTTAGTACTGACTCCATAAAAAACTTGTAGAACTTAACAGATTTTTGTGTATGTGTGTGCATGCTCATATCCAACTCTGTGACCCCATGGACTGTAGCCCACCACTCTCCTCTGTCCATGGAATTTTCCAGGCAAGAATATTGGAGTGGATTGCCACTTCTCTCTCCAGGGAATCTTCCTGACCCAAGGATTAATCCACATCTCTGCCTCCTGCATTGGCAGGCAGATTCTTTAAAACTATAAGTTTGTAGGGACTTCTCTTTTTTTATCCTCATGCTCCGATATTTCACGGTGCTGTAAGTTGATGCTGGGCTTTTTTTGTTTGATTTGGTCATTGTTCTTGGTACTTTAAAAACCTTTTCAATCTAAAAATCATACTTTTCAGTTGTGGGTGGTTTTCTTCTGTTATATAATTCCTATTATTCTTTCTGAAACTTATATTAATCACTTAGATGTTGAATCTCTTGATCTGAATTCTAATTTTCCTATCTTTTCTATTTTATTTGTTTTGACCAAAATGGGGAATTAAAAAAAAAAAGTGATAGCTTCAAGAGGTGGGAGACAAAAAGCTGCTGGAATAAAATGAAGGAGCCTTTACTAAACTCCTCCAGATTCGGTGTTTTTCAAGTTGTAGTCCTGTGACCACCTGCATTCGAATTACCTGCAGTGCCGTTTATAGTTCAGATTCAGAGACCCATCCCAGACCTAAATAATCAGCATTTCTCAGGGCCAGACTTGGAACCTACAATTTCAAAAAGTTCCCTAGATCCACTGTGTTATTTATTGCTTTTTAGTTAACCAAACAAGAAAAAGTAAATAAAATTAAAAATAACAGCAGATGTAGAAAACAGAGTCAGTGACCCATAAAACAGATTGTGGCAGACGCTGCTGTTTGCTTTACCAGATAGCCTTCCTTCCTTCGTCACAGGATCCTTATTTTGCTCTGTTGGCAATACATCCAACTGAAACACTAGATTTTCTCAGGCTCCTTACAGTTTGGGGTGGTTGTGTGGTGTAATTTGTATAACAGTGAGATGTAAGGGGTCTACTGGGTGGAGCTTCCTGGGGAGATCTTGATGCTACAGTAAGTTCCCTGTATATGAACAAGTTCCGCTCTAAGTCAGTTTTGTCTCTTTTTTTTGGCTGCGTTGGGTCTTCATTGCCACGCTCAGGCTTTTCTCTAGTTGTGGCAAGCAAGGGCTCCCCTCTAGCTGTGGCATGCAGACTTGTGGAGCATGGCTCAAGCGCTCTAGGGTGGTGGCTTAGTGGCTTAGTGGCTGCATGGCTTGTGGGATCTTGCCATATCACGCATCGAACTGGTATCTTGCTAGGCAGATTCTTAACCACTGGATCACCAGGGAAGCCTGAGAGTGTGTTTGTAAGTTTGTTTGTAAATCCAACAAAGTTAGCCTAGCTACCCAGTACAATTGGCTGTATAGTACTGTACTGTAATAGGTTTATAATACTTGTCATACAAATAATGTATAAAAAACATACACAAAAAATAATGAAAATATTTTTAATCCTATAGTGCAGTACCTTGTAGTGGGTACTGCTCCGAGAGTTGGTATGAGCTCCAGGAGCTGGTGATGGACAGGGAAGCCTGGCATGCTGCAGTCCATGGAGTCACAGAGAATCAGACATGACTGAGTGACTGAACTGAACAGTACCTTGAAATGTACAGTATTACAGTACAACAGCAGGCACACAGGGGTGAACAGGCAAGAAGAGTTACTGGCTAGAGGAAGGAGAGGAGGGGGAGATGGTTGAGCTGAAGGATCGTCAGCAACAGGACGGAGGGCAGGCTGCAGTTTCCCTCACACCTGATGGTGATAGAATTCATATTCACATCTCTGAAAGTTCACAACTGAAGGTTCATATACAGGAGACTTATTATGTTATAAAAAAGGGACAGACTCAAGCAGTACATGCCTTCTGCCCTTCTTTCTGTTAAGCACAGAAGAGCTGCCTGTCCTCAAGTGAGGATGAAAGCATGATAAGGGTGGAATGAGCCTCTCTAGCTCTGGACTTGGTACCTCTAGACATCTGGTGCTGAGAAGAACAAACTCCTTACTTACTGAGCCCCCCATAGCAGGGTCTTCTGTGACTTGTAGCTACACAAAGTCCTCATGACATCTCATATTCAAAAGTGTGTTTGATATACTGTATATTGAGCACTTTTTTTTAGGACGTTCGGCAATGTGATAGGAATAACACAATAGGACTGATAAACAAGATTCTTTCCCTCATGTAGTGTGGGATACAGTTAAAGGAGAAGAATCTACAGGTATCTGAGTCCAGAATATATTAAACAAAACACAAACCACTCCTTTAATCTAAATGAAACAAATTAAGCGACAAAGAACACATGACGAGGAGTTGTGGTGTCATAGAGGGATTTCTGGCTTGAGATCTGGCTTTGCCGTATAGGCCTGGGACAGAGACTGTCTTTACGTCTCAGTTTCCTCATTTATGAAATAGGGCTGTAACTGCCCTCCCTGGGCAGTAAAGAACCCATCTGCCAATGGAGGAAATGTGGGTTCAGTCCCTGGATGGGGAAATACCCTGGAAAGGAAATGGCAACCTATTCCAGTATTCTTGCCTGGGAAATTGCATGGATAGAGGAGCCTGGCGGGCTACAGTCCATAACGTCACAAAAGAGTTGGACGCAACTTAGTGACTAAACAGCAACAACGAGACTCTGATCTCACAATGCTGCTTATTAAGGAAAGTGCCCAGTACTCTGCAAAACCCCATTATGCCTGGATACCAGGAAGATATGGATAATGGCTTAGACATCTAAATCCTGCCAGGGGAATACAGGAGCGTGCTTTGACGTTTGCTGTTTAATTCTTCACACAGGTGGATGGATCTTTTGAGTCTCCTTCTTCTTTCTGTCGTGTACCTTGAAACCCATTTTATTTTTATGTAGGCGAACAGACAAGGGAAATAAAAACAGCTAAAATTGAAATCATCTATGTTTCTAACCCCAGGGGAGAGGGCTGGCTGGTTAAAAGGGAAGCTGTAAACAAACAAGAGGTGGGAGTGACATCACTTATCTTTGGCTAATAATTGTCCATATTCAATATTGTATAGTATTGTGAATAATCTAGATATTGCTGTAAAACCTGTCTATAGAAACAAGTGTAGACTGGACATTTGTCTTCAGATACAGCCATTAGCTGATGACACACTAGTGACTTTTGTTCTCTTACAATCATAAATAGGTTTGTAATAACAGGAACTTTGGCTATGGGAGTGGCTCTATGTACAGGAAAATTGCCTTTATCCATTTTCAATCAGCAGATGCATTTGAGGGAAAGAGATAATCTTTTGATTACAGCCTATATAGGTAACATCTGTACTTTGACCAATTGAGCATGATACTCAATGTTATCTTGCAGGTGGTGGTGAGATAAGAAAGCAAAAGTTTTTCTTTCCTTTTATTCCCCTTTTCCCTCAGCCCTGGCCAAATCCCAACAGTTCTGAAATACCCTGTGCTTACCCTGTGCTAAGATTAGGGAAGACACATTACCAAGGATATATTGGCAGTATACTTTAAATAAAAGTTACTGGTGAAATTCAGTAACTTCACCTAGCCCATCATAACCAACATCCCCCAGTAGGGGCAGGGAGGAACCCATAGAATGTAAGGAAAATTGCAGAGTATGAGATAAGCAAGTCAGGGTGATTCTGTTTCCGCTGTGCACGGAAGAAGTGAGAGGAAATCCAAGGTCTTTGAAAAGAAAAATCGAATGCTTGCCTCCTGTAGTACCAGAACAGATAATGCATAACCAGAAACCACACCTTTCTCCCTCGGCCTTTGTCAGGTGCCGTCCCCTTGTAAAATTAAGGGGCCATATTCAACAGAGCCCTCATATTAATCCCACATCTTTCCCAGAGACTCTGGAACAGAGGGTATTTACATCATATCAAGCAGACAAGCTCTCAGTCATGAAGAGCAGGTGTCGGTCTCATAGCTCATATCTAGTATTTTTCTCCCCAATGGTGTTCAACATGAGCAAACCCCAGATTGTATTGAATGTGCTGCACATTGGGTTAAAAACGGGACACATTTCCTTTAACCGTAAGCTATAGCACCTATTAAAGGGAGTGTAAAAATACAGGTAAAATCCATTTGTCACTTTATGAGCCAAGCAGAGCCATGGGTGGGGCGACCGTGCCAAGGGTCAGGGATGTGGGGGGAAAAGGGCAGTCGCAGAGGGCCGTGGTGGAAGAGAACGTGAAGGAAGGGGTCATCTCTGCTACTTTTAGACAGGCGCCTGGCGAAAATTTTAAAATGATTTCTTTCAGAAAGTGACTGGTTTCCCCGTTGCTGCAACACAAACCCTTCTCACGTCTAGGGTTAGCTCCTTTCTCCAGGGGCTCTTCCTCTGGATCCAGACAGGAAGACCTAAAACTTCTCCAAGCACCGCTAACCTTCACCCTCTGCCCCACATCTCTCGGCCCACTAGCCTCTTCGTCGAAGCTAAATAATGGCCCTGAGGACAGTATCTGTCAATCACCTCTTGCTGTTAACCTCCAGGGTTCCTGGCCTAAGGGAGGATGTGGTCGGCGCCCTCGTTGGGGTGGCACTGCCAGGTGAGGGTCGAGGTGGATGCTCCATGAGCCCCGGACGCAATCCAGCTCGGCTCTCCAGGCGGGACGCCAGCGGTCCCTGCGGGAGTTTCCGATTCTGGGGCGGAACGGAGTTTGGAGCTTCACACTTGGAAGCTCATCTCCCCGGGCGACATGGTCGCCCTGCCAGGCTGGAGACGCAGCAATATTCATCCCAGGGCAGCCCGCGATCGGACATAGATTCGCGGCGAGGTGGGAGCCCCCAGGTGCGCCATCGGCCAGCCACGAGGGGGCCACGGGTCAGCTTTCCATCCCTGGGCCTCTAGCGCCTCCCTGTCCTCTCGAGTCGCGCCGCATCCCCTGACAGAGCCCCCTTCCTTGGCCGCGCTCCGAGCCCTTTGCAGGCAGCCAGCGTCTCACCTGCGCCGAGCGCCTCCCGGCCGTCGGTCCGACGCGTTGTTTCGCGCAGAGTGCAGCCGCCACCCAGCAGGTTTGACGGGCCCTCCCTCTCAGTCAGGCCGCCACCAACCGGCCCTCCCCGTCCCCGCTCCACCTCCCACACCTGCCCGGGTGCTGGGCCTCCCTTCTCAAAGCCCGCGCTGGTCTCCACGCCCCTAACCTCCTCGCCGGTTTTCCCCAGACTCCAGACACTCCCTAAGGCGTGTGCTGCCACAGGGGCCGGCTCCGGTCACCTATGGCTGGCTGTGACTAACCTTGACCTCCTATGATGCAAAGCAATTAGCCTGTGAGGAGACAGCGCAGGTTGGTGCAAGAAAGACTGTTTACCAAGTCAAGCAAACAGGCTGACAAGCCAGCTAACTGCTGAGGGAGCATGCTCCACAGGCTCCAGTGTGCTGTCCTGGACCAGTTTTCTGGCTGAAGCTTGGTGTTATATTCATTCATTCACTCCACCATTCTGCCAGCAAATCTGCTTACTCAGTTCAATTCAGTCGCTTGGTAGTGTCTGACTCTTTGCGACTCCATGAACCAAAGCACGCCAGGCCTCCCTGTCCATCACCAACTCCCGGAGTTCACTCAAATTCACGTCCATTGAGTCAGTGATGCCATCCAGCCATCTCATCCTCTGTTGTCCCCTTCTCCTCCTGCCCCCAATCCCTCCCAGCAACAGGGTCTTTTCCAATGAGTCAACTCTTCCCATGAGGTGGCCAAAGTACTGGAGTTTCAGCTTTAGCATCATTCCTTCCAAAGAAATCCCAAGGCTGATCTCCTTCAGAATGGACTGGTTGGATCTCCTTGCAGTCCAAGGGACTCTCAAGAGTCTTCTCCAACACCACAGTTCAAAAGCATCAATTCTTCGGTGCTCAGGTTTCTTCACAGTCCAACTCTCACATCCATACATGACCAAT